>CM021100.1:802428986-802562466 GCA_007115665.2 Sequoiadendron giganteum
ATGTAGTGGTCTATTTGAAAAAAATGGGTCCAAGAAATGGGGTCTCTCGATGATTTACATCACCGAGAGACCCCATTTCTTGGACCCATTTTTTCAAACAGGCAAGTTAGGTTGCCAATTTCACCGAATTGCCAAGCTAGTGGGCCCACTAGCTTGCCAATTCAGTGGAATTGGCAATGTAGTGGCCTATTTGAAAAAAAATGGGTCCAAGAAATGGGGTCTCCAAGTGATTTACATCATCGGGAGACCCCATTTCTGTTAGAATTAGGTGTTGTACACCTTGCATAATTCTTATAATGTTGGGGCCACTTTATGTTGTATGTGACATTGGGACTTAATTGCAAAATGTAACTATTTAATATTGGGGAAAAATAAAATATAATAAAGTACCCAATATTAAATGTGGGGTCACATGATTTTTTGTAAGTTCATGGTTTTGGGCACATGGTTTATGTAATACCACTTGGTGGTTTTGTGGGAGCTTGCTTCTATAAAAGCAACCACAAGGGTAGTTGTTTAGGGTTGGAGAGTTTTGTTACAAGTGGTTGATCTTGTGCATGTGTGAGGGTTTGAAGCATGGCATGAGATGTGTGGATTCATGCTTGGTCACATGGAATGCATGGATAGCTTGTTGCTTTAGAAGTGTTCATTGAGTCTCTGAAGATGTATTGTAATGGGTTTTCATTGCTGAATAATACATGGAGTGTGGATGCTTTTGGAGGTTGGATTTTTCCCTCTTGAGGGATTTCCTAAGATATATCTTGTGTCATCTTTGATGGGTATGTTGTCTATTCTCTTGCATGTTGATTTTGATCACTTATTTGCATGGATCTCTATATTGGGTTATGTGGAAATTGTCATTAGATGGCTGCAAGTTTCCTAACAATTTCTTGGACCCATTTTTTGAAACAGGACAAGTTAGGTTGCCAATTTCACCAAATTGGCAAGCTAGTGGGCCCACTAGCTTGCCACTTTAGTGAAATTGGAAATGTAGTGGCCCGTTTGAAAAAATGGGTCTAAGAAATGGGGTCTCTCGCCCACTAGCTTGCCAATTTAGTGAAATTGGAAATGTAGTGGCCTGCTTGAAAAAATGGGTCTGAGAAATGGGGCCTCTCGATGATGTAAATCACCAAGAGACCCCATTTCTTGGACCCATTTTTTCAAATAGGGAAAGTTAGGTTGCCAATTTCACCCTCTCTCAGGTCTCTCTCTCTCTCTCCCCTAAACCCTAATCCCTATACCCTATAAACTTAACCTTAAACCTTCAACCCAATGCCATCAACTCTATACCTAATATCCTAAACCCTAATCCCTATACCCTATAAACTTAACCTTATACCTTCAACCCTAAACCTTAAACCTTAAACCATAAACCCTACACTCTCAATCCTCATCCTTATACCCTATACCCTATACCCTAAACCCTAAACATTATCCTTGAACCTTGAACCCTATAATTAAACACTAAATCCTACATTAAACCTTGTACCCTAAACCTTAAACCCAATACCCTCAACCCTATACCGAATATTTTAATCCCTAATCCCTATACTCTATACAGTTAACCCTACACCCCCAACCTTGAACACTATACCTCAACCCTACAAGTTCAACCCTCATCCGTATACCCTATACGCTCAACCTTATAACCTAAGCCTTGAACATCATCCCCCAACCCTATACTTAAACCCTAAACCCTACATTCAACCTTGTACACTAAACCCTAAACCCTAAACCTTAATCTAAAACCCAATACCCTCAACCCTATACCCATTATTCTAAACCCTAATCCCTATACCCTATACACTTAGCCCTATACCCTCAACCCTATACCCATTATTCTAAACCCTAATCCCTATACCCTATACACTTAGCCCTATACCCATTATTCTAAACCCTAATCCCTATACCCTATACACTTATCCCTATACTCTCAACCTTGAACACTATCCCTCAACCCTCAAGCCTCATCTCTTTACCTTATACCCAAAACCATAAACATTATCCCTCAATCCTATACTTAAAAATAAAACCCTAAAATCTCAAGTCTTAACCCTATACCTTATACCCTTAAACTTCAACCTAAAACCTAATCCCTATACCCTATACACTTAACCTCATACCCTTAACCCTGAACATTATACCTCAACCCTTAAACTTGTACATCAATGCTAAAACCTAAACCATCAACCCTAAACCTAATATCCTCAACCCAATACCCTCAACTATATACCCAATATCCTAAACCATAATCCATATACCCTATACCCTATACACTTAACCTTATACCGTCAACCCTAAACACTATCCCTCAACCCTCAACCCTCAAACCTATACCTTAAACCCTAAACCCTCATCCATCATCCCTATACCATATAACCTCACCTTTATACCTAATATCCTAAACCCTAAACCTTATTCCCTATAACCTCAACCCTATACCTTAAACACTAAACCTTACACTCTCAACCCTCATAGGGGGAGAGAGAAATATGGGGAGGGAGGGATTGGGGAGAGAGAGAGAGGTTGGGAGGGAAAGAGGAGATAAATATAAGTAGAGAGGGAAGGAGAGGTAGAGATACATGAGAGATAAAGAGTAGATAAGGAAGTATAGATGGAGGGATAGGTATGGAGGGAGAGAGAGGGAGGTGAGAGAGACGTGAGATAGAGAGAAATAAAGAGAGTTTTTTAGGGAGTGATAGAGGGATATTCAGGTAGAGAGGGATAGGTGAGATAGAGAGAAGTAGAGAGATAGAAATAGAGGGAAGGAGGGAGGGTGGGTGAGAGAGGGGAGGAAGGGAGAGGTAAAGAGGGATATGTGAGATAAAGATAAGTAGAGATTGAATGGTGACATAGAGAGAAGGAGACAGTTATAGAGAGGGAAAGAGAGAATGGTGAGATAGAGAGGAGAGAGAGAGAGAGAAAGAGGGTGAGGGAGGAGTGAGAGAGAGTGAGAGAGAGAGAGGTAGAGGGAGGGAGAGGAGAGATAGAAAGTAGATAGGGGAAAAGGTAGGGAGAGAGATATCTAGTGAGAGAGAGAGGGCTAGGGGAGATAAAGATAATTAGAGAAAGACAAAGAGGTAGAGAGAAGTAGAGAGAGAATAAGGGAGGGAGAGAATCGATATAGAGAGGTATAGATAGATTGGTGGGGAGTGATGGATGGAGAGGTAGGTAGAAAGGTATTAGGGAGATATAGAGTAGAGAGGGAAGTAGAGGGAGAGGTATGGAGGGGGAGAGAGGGAGGTGAGAGAGAGGTGAGATAGAGAGCAATAGAGAGAGTGTGGTAGGGAGTGATGGAGGGATATGCAGCTAGAGAGGGATAGGTGAGATAGAGAGAAGTAGAGAGAGATAGAGATAGAGGGAAGGAGGGAGGGTGGGTGAGAGAGGGGAGGAAGGGAGAGGTAAAGAGGGATAGGTGAGATAAAGATATGTAGAGAGAATGGTGACATATAGAGAAGTGGAGAGTTACAAAGAGGGAAAGAGAGAATGGTGAGATAAAGAGGAGAGAGTGAGAGAGAGTGAGAGAGAGTGAGAGAGGGAGGAAGAGGAGAGATAGAGAGTAGATAGGGGAAAAGGTAGGGAGGGAGACATCTAGTGAGAGAGAGAGAGGGATAGGGGAGATAAATATAATTAGAGAGGGAAGGAGAGGTAGAGAGAAAGTAGAGAGGGAATGAGGGAGGGAGGGAGAGAAGCAATATAGAGAGGTGTAGAGAGAATGTTAGGGAGTGATGGATGGAGAATTAGGTAGAGAAGGATTAGGGAGGTAAAGAGTAGAGAGGGAAGGAGAGGGAGAGGTATGGATGGAGAGAGTGGGAGGTTAGAGAGAGAGTAATGGAGAGAGAGTGGTAGGTTGTGATGGATGGAGAGCTAGGTAGAGAGGGAGAGGGGATACATATATTTATAGAGGGAGGGAGAGAGGGAGAGAGGGAGAGAGATGTAGTGAGGGAGAGAGAGGTGAGATAGAGAGAAATAAAAAGTGTTTGAAGGAGAGGTAGGTAGAGAGAGGGAGAGAGGAGATAAATATAAGTAGAGATGGAAGGAGAGGTAGAGAGAGAGGTGAGATAGAGAGAAGTAGAGAGGGAATGAGGGAGGGAGGGAGATGGGTGTAGAGAGAGTGGTAAGGTTTGATGTATGTAAAGGTAGGTAAAGAGAGATGGGAGATAGAGAGTAGATAGGGAAGAAGAGAGGGAGAGAGAAGTATGGAGGGAGAGAGAGGGAGGTGAGAGAGAGGTTAGCTAGAGATAAATAGAGAGAGTGGTAGGGTGTGATGGAGGGAGAGGTAGGTAGGTAGAGAGAGGGGGGGAGGGAGATAGAGACAATTAGAGAGGGAGAGATAAGTGAGGTAGAGAGAATTAGAGGGAAAAGGAGAGAGAGACAGAGAGAGAGATTTCTTGAGATCAAGGGAGAGAGAGAGTGAGAGAGAGGTGTAGAGTGTAAGGGATAAAAATGAGTGAGATAGAGAGAGAAGTAATACAATTTTCTAATTACTAAAATTTGACCTCCTGATTATTGAAATTTGACTAAGTTTGAAATTTGTGAGATCTTCCAAAAACTAGAAGAGAGAGAGGGGAGAGAGGGAGGAAGGGAGAGAGAGAGGGAGTGGAGAGATAAAGAGTAGAGAGAAGGAGAGAGTGAGAGAGAATGATGATAGAACTTGTTGACTACTAAAATCTGACCTCCTGATTCCTGAAATTTGACATGCTGATTACTGAAATTTGACTAAGTCTAAAATTTTAAAGATCTTCCAAAAACTAGAATTTGCATTATAACTCCTAGAGATCTGAAACCACGCTCAAACATCCTGGAAGTATATACATGAAATATAACTTAAAGTATAAGAAAGTAAATTTCCATATATAAACGTCAACTTATACTTTCAATGCAGACCAAAACAATGTGCTCGCATTTTGAAAATGTTTTTTTTATTTTAAAAATTGCACATTTTTGAACTCCAAATGCGCACATTTTTTGAAATTTTAAACTATAACGTGAGCGCATTATAATGCGCTTGCATTTTAAAACACCCACGTTAGGCTCGGTCATTACGAAGCCATAACGCGAGCGCATTCTACTATAACGCGTTCGCGTTTTTGCTATTTTGGGATGAAAAAGTAAGTTGTCCACGAAATGGCTACCCATTTCCATGCACCTGCCCCCTCTTGATAAATTTAATAAGGCACCACACAACAATGAACTTTGAGCTTCATGAGGTAAGAAAACCTTTGTATACTTGACACCCATGAACAAACAAGATGGCACCATAGGAAAGCCATGTATGTTATGCAAGGTTGCCATATAATAGATATTGTCAGGTATGTTTAAAAGAGTTTTCCTTAGTTCATGTAAGGTCTTAACTTAGGGAACATTGTATCTAATGTCTCCAAGAGAGGACCAATCTAAGAATAGAAGATTCTCAACTTAGGGGAGGTAGTGTGTCAGATCAAGCCACTAAGAGGAATATAATATGCTAAGAGATCAAACTCTTGAGGGACATCACACCCAATGTCACCACCAAGCAAAAGATGCATCGCATGAAATACGAAGACTACACAATGAAACATGAATTATAAAATACAAAAGAATAATTCCAATGTATGCCCCCACTTAAAAAAATTTGCTAAACACCATGCTATGAGAAATTACCTTAAAGTAGAAAATGATAAATGCTAACAATAAAGAGGACATGCGAGCTTATTTGGAAAGCGCTATTCCAAGTCATATGTTTCTAAATAAAGCTATGTCATGAAAAGGGATTGCCCCAAAAATGAAATACCAAAAAGCACATAAGGGACCCACATATTCGGGGTTAGTATGTATTTTCTACAATGTTTTTAGAGATCTCAAAAATATCATCATTCCCCAAATACTCATGGAACAAGAAGAATGACAAAAAAAGAGCGAAAAAAAAGAAAAGACTTCAGGTAAACATGGAAGAGACCTAAATGTCTTGATGCCTTATGTCATCCCCAAAAGGAAAACAAAAGAAAAATAAAATATCTTTATGACATAGAGAGGAATGTAGGTACAAATAGAGGAATGCACAAAGGGAGAGATACATCAAACATAACAACATAGGGGATCACATTAAATACATGCAATCACACAACATGAAAAAAATAAAAATGAAAAATACTAGTAAGGCACATGCAAGTCAACCTCTAGAAAGTTGTCTGCATCCCAATCTTGTTCATCGTATATGAAAGGCAGACAACTAGCCAAAGGGATAATGAAAAATGCGCTAATAGGACAAGGCTATCTAATTCTTGCCCCCACTGCATGCAGGACAAGAATGAGCTAAGATAGGTGATGAGAAAGATCCCCTTGCATTTTAAAATGATTTTCAATGAATGTAATACATGTAATAGTGAGAATGATAGGATCCTATATTACATGGAAAGGAGTGGAAGGACATTCTATATAAACAATGGATAGCAATCATCATAAACATAGTGAAAGTTACTCAATATCAATTTTAATGCATGAAACTCATCAGTAAGATGCCCAAGGGTTCTATGATATGCACAATAATTCATGTTTTTCTTAGGTAAGACACTTTTACTATGAGGTGGAAATTTAATCCAGCCTTTCTAAGGATTTGTTCCAAGTTTTGTTTAATTTATGTTTGATTTGTAGGAATGGTAACTGCTTAAATTTGTAAGGCTTTTGTTGCTTGCTAGAATCATCAATTTCTCTAGGTGGAATTAGGGTAGGAGGACTTGAGATGATCTCATCATCCTCATCATCATTATAAGTCATTGGTTGTTCTAGAGGAAGGAGGACACTTATATCGAGAGGAGGATCTTGATATCCTCTCCCTCTAGTATCTTTAGTATCTTCAGTTGATGAATTTCATGTTCACTTGTTGTATCACATCATTTTTTACTTAAGATCATGAATCATTTTCCATATGTATCTTCTAGGTTTATGGGAATGTTGGTGACTTTGTTAACATAAGATGGTTGAATTTTTACTTGATTGAAGGAACTAGGTTCACCTATTGTAGGGAACTTAGGTTCAACTTGTGTTTCAATTTCAAGATTGAAAAGACCAAACATCTCAAGTGGTGGGATGGTGGGAGGTGTTGGTTGTTTCAATGAAGGATAAAAGGATGTATTATTATCAAGGTTGTTAAGAAAATCTTCTATGAAGTTGTTCATGTTGTTATCATCTTCTCCAATGATGCCAACATCACGAGGAGGACATGCATTAGAAGTTGAGTGAGCATGAGTGAGATCAATTTCATTAGGGTAATTTTCAAAAGCACATATTGAAACATCCAATAAGGACTTCAAGGACATCCAAAGCTTACCAAAGAACATATCCATGGTTGTAATGCAATTTTCAGACTATAAACAAGACAATTTTCTAATTATACTATGCAAGAATATGAAAATGAAATGTTGTGAATAAAATTTTTAAATTAAGGAATGCACAAAATGAACCAAATTAAGCTATATGTAATGAAATGAATGAAAAAAAAATCTAAAAACAACAAAAAAAAGCACAAAAACATAGATTTTAATGTTGAAAAATGTAGTTTAAGATCTAACACAGGACTAAATCTCCCAGAGGGGCGTATGAGTCCCAATCAATGTTTTTTAGGGATTCAAATTCTAGTAAGAAGTCACCATGGAATACCCAAAAATCAAGCAAAACCACCTATACGAGGACTAAATTTCTTACAAGGGAATATGAGTCCCAGATTAGGATTTTTGCACAAATTTCAAAAAATTATGAGTGAATGTTAGGTATTCTAGTTTGAGTGATGTCTAGACTAAGTGCAATGATATATTACAAATGAAATTCAATGATGTAAGATGAAAAAATGCAACCTATGTGCACATTCACTAATGCAAGACCTAATGCAAAGTTAATTTAAGATAGATCTAGGACTATGATGCACTCCAAATCAAAAAATAAGGTTTTCTAAAAGGGTAGGTTCACCAAAATATAATATTTGAAATGGTTGTTCGTATGTATGGTTTAGGACACACAACAACCAATTTTCTACAAGTTTCACTCAAGGAAACCATAGAGATCTTAATCAAGGGATGAAATGAGGGAAAGAGATCTGCAATAAGGTGTCCTAGAGTGTGATTAAAGGTATACAGGGGGTTCACCACCAAGATAGGGCTTGGAAAGACAAGTAACATGCAATTGGTATGCAAAACTTAAATAAATGACGTAAAAATGAGATCAAATCATAATAATAAAATAAAAAGTAGAGAGGTGTACCTAGAAATTGAAGAGGCTCGAATGAAGGTTTGTAATTCTTGAAATATTGATCTTTAATGAAAAATAGGACTCATATTCCAATAGGGGTGATTTAGTCCTAGTTTAGGATTTCAGGCTGAAACCAAAATTTGGAACTCCTAAACCAAGATCTACAAAAAATGTCTAAAAATTTAGGTATACTGGGACTCATAGACCACAAGTGGTGATTTAGTCTAGTATCACGGTTGATCTCAAACTCTGATATCCTTTGATTTTATCCTGTAACTTCTTTCTTGTCATATCTTTGAGTCTGAAACATTGAATTCTGCTCTGTAAGTGACTTTCTATGATCTTGCAATGTAGATGACAACTTTAACAACTTTGCAACATTGAAAAGTTTCTCCAATATTTCTCTTCAATGGATCTTAAACCTAGATTTGAAAATAACACATGAAAGAGAGGGGAAAATTTTATTTTGTTAGTGGATAGTCAAACCCCATTTTTGTAATCAAACCTTGAAATGAAAGCAAATAGAAGGAAGGAATGATGAAAGAAAAAACATATAATGTTGCAACTCAAAAAAACCTTGAATAAAAGGATAAAAAAATATATGAAATGGCTAGGATGAATGTGGATCTTAACTCTTTCTTGAATATTGTAGATCTTGAATTGAATACTTTCTTCAATCATGAAAACCTACATCACAAATGCTAGCTCAAAAACAAACATGATGCATGATGACTTTGACATGATTCTTGAATCTTGAATAGTTCTCCAAAATTATTGATAATCATTCTTGAATGATCTTGAATTCTCTTGTAATCAAAAACTTCCTATAAGATTTCTTACATAAAGATTCTAGGAGAAAATATGTGAAATACCCATGTATTTATACTTGTTTATGCCAAATTTACCAAAATTACAATACTACAAGCTGACATCACATTTAGGAGAATAAAATACTACCAAGAATTTGAATTCAAATTAGGTCTAAGATAAGTGGGACCCATACACCATTTGGGGCATATGAGTCCCATTAGGCTAAGCTTGGGACACATTTTTCAAGAAATACTTAGTTTAAAGTGAAATTCAAATCTAGGCCTCGAAACCTAGGTGGGACCCATACACCCAAGGTGGTGTATGAGTCTAAAATCACTAAATCTTGGACATACAATCCAAAATCATTAATTTATGATTAGTCTTTTGATATATTTCAGGAGGGAAAGATGCATTAATTAAGGTTTGTGGATGCAAAATAGGACCAAATAAGGAATAAAGAAGCCCAAATTTAGCAAGGAGGGCCAAAACAAGTGTGAAAATGTAAAGGACTATTTTTTTCTACACTAAAATATGATTTATTTGAAGATGAATAAAGTAAACATGTTCTAGAACTCTTTGGTTACATTTGGAAATTAGAATAACTATGCCCAAATTGAATTTATTGTTTTTAACGATTGGATAAGTGAATGATTGAACACCACATGTCACTTTCTCATTGTAGCACAAGAATTACTTGTAACATATTATTTGTAAGTAAGAGCCTTTCAAAAAATTTCTCACATTCTATGTCATCACCTTTTAGCCATATTGTAAATGTTGTATACCTTGGCATGCTTACTTGTAAACCCAATGGTGAGTGTGGAGCCATCCCAATGACTCAAAACTGACTTTACAAGTGGAGTTTTTTTGTTGTGGTGTGCATTCTCTTTGTAGCACTATTTGGAAAATAATAATTCAAAATTATTTAAATTTAAGAAAGATAGCACACTAGCCATCAAACAAGACACTCCCACCAAGATCAATGGTCTATGTTCAAAATCAAGAATGATCAGCAAGAGACTCCATAGTTTTCCTCTTTCGATCCATTACTACAAAAGTGATGGATTTCTATCTTTTATTTAAATACCCTAATTCAATTTCATTAAAAAAAAATTCTTATACATCCAAAATATTTTTGTACCAAAAAAATTAGTCATTGGAGAAATTTCAAAAAGTTGCAATTGCAAAAATTTGGGTTTTTGAGAACTATAAATAGGTGAGTAAAACTATACCTAATTTATACTAAAAAAATGATAATTTTCAATACAAGTGTTTCCAATTAGGGTTTTTGAGTTGAATAATTTTATATGAAGTAAATCATAGCCTAGTTTTATTTAATTCTTTGAACCTCTAGTTTATTGATAAACCCTAAAATGAGTCAAACAATTTCACAAGTTGGAAAAATGAAAAGGAGAATAGACAAAGATATTCTAAGCTAGCTCCAAGGATCCTCTAATAGGGAAGACATTCCCAAGTGTATCAAATTATTTTAAATAAATTAATTGATAAAGATAATTCTATGATGGATAAAACTATTAAATATATATAATTTGGGACTAAGGAGTTGATGGTGCCAATTGTCTTCATCAATGTGGACCTAATAAGATAAATTGAAAAGGGGTGTGATACATAGTCTAGGGAAATAATAACATTATAAGGCTTGTCTCCTAACAATATTAGATAGAGAAATCTTCTATGAAGCATTCAATATGAATGCAACTTCTAGTATCACCATAAATTTTTATCTATTAAATAGAGAATATGCCAAGTTCATATACAAATATAGGGCCATGTGGCTTCATCATCATAGGAAAATTGTGATATTTACCAAAGATTAAGTTGATCCTTTCAACTTTGATTATTTTGGAAAATAATTCATCAACACCTAATCTTACCTACGTTAGGTCTTGGACATGGACTGCAAGGAATAGATCTACCAGTTCACCTAATGAAGATGGGAGCTAATATACAACATAGATACTTGAACAAAAAAATTGACTTCACAACTTTCATTATAAAAGGAATTCAGAAGGGTTTGATGGAAAGTTTGAGGATAATTTTTTTTATTATTATGGATAGGATTGGGATGAGATGGGATGGATTGGATGGTTTGATGCGACTGGGATCTTGATTATTAGGGTATGTGCAAGATCATGATGGTCCAAAAAGTGGTGATATGTAAGTGATATGATGGCCCATGTGGCTGATGAATTTTTTTAACCAAAATTGATGAAATGAAAAGGGTTTTTAAAGGATATTCTCATCTTTCCACCAATATAAATTATGTTTTACTTTGAATTTAATAAATAATTATTATTCATTTTCTATTTGAATTATGAATAAATTCCTGATTGATAGGTTGATTGAAAAACATATATAGCTTTCAAACAATATCACATTTTTTGAATCCAAAACATGTGTCACATTTTATGCTTCACATACTATAGGATTAAAAAAAAATTCAATTTCATGAATTTTTGACCAAGTTAAGGTTGTCAGACATATGAGTTTTTTATATTTTTTAAAAGTTGTAATAAAAAATTCATAATTAATTATTTACTTGGGAAAAAATTACAAAAAAATATGCATGAAATTGGGACATGAGTCCTCTAATTATATATAAAATATTATAAAAAAATATTATCATTTTATTGTGGTTAGGGTGGTCAGACAAAACCTACTTATTTTTTCCCTGAAATTTAAGTACTACTGCATTGAAATTTCAAATTTTCACCAAATGGATTTTTTTTAAAACCTAGTAATTTAGAAACTACATTCAATTTGCTATAAATTCTATTATTACATATTTTTGAAATAATATAGATAACTTATTCAAATTTTTATGTCAAGTTTCCTAACTCTAATTTTCTAAATTTTCATCGCAACTTAAGGGCCTATTTTTTTCATGATGATACTGCACATACCGATTACAGGATAAATATTTTATTGTGGGATGAAGTGATGTGTGTAGATAGATGCAAATGCATGATATTTGAGGTCTAGTGAATTGAATACTAAGTATATACAAGGTTGAATTATTGACATGATTGAAGTGCAACTTTTTCATCTACTGCAATTGGAAGAACAAGGGTGGGTAATGATGGAGGAGATGATAGGTGACACTAATCAATGAGAAATAATTTAGCTATAATAGGTTTATTATGAATGGGTGGATGAGCATTATTATATTATGATATGGGAAAATAAGAATGATGGTGGTAGGGGACATGGCATCCTAAGAGATGGTGGAAAAGGGACTACTATGCATGGTGTTTTTTTTAGGTTTTCACCATGATAATTTCCCAAGGTACCACTAAAGTGGTTTTCAACTACGGATAGATTATGTCTCTTTACTATATTTTTGGATATTTAAAAAAATATATATTTTTGATTGATTTTTTTTCAATAATTAGGATGAGATGATTTGTTTTGATCAAAGAAGAAAGCTATTGACCTAATTGACATTCTTTGATTGAATTATGTGTATGTTGTTCTAGTGTAGAGGAATGGTAACTTATCCTGTAGGAGGGAGATAAGGTAGAATTAGTAATATGCATATTACAAAGGACTTCATGTGTCTCACATAAAGAAGCTTGGGAAGATTTTTTATTAGAGCACTTCAAGAGGTATCTATCAAAATTCCATCAATATGGTATATCACCAAGAGATATGGATTAGGAGGATTGATGCATGAATTTTGGTGAATGGAGTAATTTTGGGTATTGTGGTATTATGTGGAGATGAGGATAATGACATTATAAAAAGGCATCTTGATGTATTTCTTTTATAACTTTTGTAGATGCCCAGTTTTGTTTTGGATTTACCTGAGCATGTTATTCAAGATCAACTTATTATTCTTTTTCTTAATTTTTTCTTTGGTTTTGACCTTTTCATAGTCTAATAGAATTTGATTGACTTTTTATAGTCCTTTTCAATATGTTGCAGTCCATACAGAGGCACTAATATCATGGCTAGTTGGTAAACCCAATCTAGGCATTGGTCCCTAGGACATGCAAAACACATAGGAACAAACTAAGGTTGCACCTAACACCCAAAAGACATAAAAACTAAAAAAAAAAAATAGGTCCAACTAGATTGTTTCATCTCCTAAGCACCCAACACACTAGGAGAATGTAAGAGAAGGTTTATAGGGGTGTAGCAACCTCCAAAATTCTCCTACCTCCTACCCTAAGAAATAAAAATATAAGGAATAAGATACATCACTTTAAATGTTCTTCAAGAACACACATGGAACCTCTAAATGGTCCTTAAAATAACCAATCCCTCTAGAGAAGGCATGTACAAACAAACTAGCCACCAACGGCTTACAAAACTATGCTAGAAAAATTTATAAACACCAAGGTTCATTTTAAATCCAAATAAATATTTTTTTGTAAGTTCATGTTAAATCCAAAACTAAATATACTCTATGTTCATGTTTTGACATGAAAAATGCACCTTGTTGAACACATGGTTTAGCATTCCAATGACACAATGGAAATGACCTCAAGGTGTGGGACCTTGTGTGAATGAGGTTGAATTTCAAAAGAAGGTTGAATTCCTCTTTCAATCCAAGTGCATGTGCTAGTCCAACCCAACACATGAAATCTTACCACTACCCTACTCTAATAGCTCATAGGGAAAAGGGGAAGAAGGAATGCATGAAAGGGAAATGGGAGGTGGTACATGAAGATGGAAAGTTATTTCTTCTTGGTTGAGATTACACAACACCACTATTGAAGAGGGACCAAGGGGCTCACATAGGTCTCTATTTGGTCAATTCCCAAAGGAAATCATGGAGGTTAGGGTTTGACAAGACGTTGGAAGGAAGGATATTCCCAAGCAGTAACTGTAAACAATTTAACTTAAATATGTAAGCATGGAAATAGAGAAAAAAACACTTAGATTACTTACAAAAGCATAGACAAACTGAGAGGATGTATGTTTAATTGATTCCATTGATTTCTAGAGGAAACAACCAATCTGTACAATTTTAGAGATGCAAAATGCATAAATCTACCAAAGACAAAAATCAGATGAGCCAGAGGAAGAAACCTTAGAAAGAATACATTTATTTCGTTTATAGATCAAGCATAACTTAGAACCACAAACCAAACCCTAACCCTAACCAAGGTTAACTGTGAAGTCTGTGCATGAAATAATGGAACCATCTAATGAAAATTGCGATTAGGGCATGGATTTGTCAGAAAAGTCAACAATGAGAAATAAATGAGTATGAGAACCCATAAAATCCACGTACAAAAATTAGGGGATGCAATAAATGTTTTCCTTGAAGCCTTATAATTGAAACAAGCCACTCAGAAGCTGATTCGAACATTAATGGAGTCACCCAAAAACCATGCCAAATCCATAGATAGGTCAGGGTGTCGGGCCTGGATGAAAACCTTTGCTTATGCACTAAATGGTGTGGAGCTATGAAAAATGAGTCTTCATCAGGGCTTAGGAGTTAGGCCTACTTCATACTTTATGAACATTGGCACTGTCGGGGATCAAAATTCAAGCGTACTTCCTAATGCATGCTAGAAGAAAGGAAGAGAGAAGGTTGAAGGAGAAAGTCATGAAGTTTGGAAGGATCGCACCTTTTGGGCTTTGAGAGTCAATAAGTAGGCTTACACCTTATTGTAGAGATGAAAAGGGTAAAATAGAAGACTAAAGATTGAAGTTTGAAATATTCCATCGAGGTTCAAAGGGAAGAGTTACCTCTTACCAAAGAAAGGTAAGAGGTAAAGGAGAAGGTCTAAGCCTAAAGTCTGAAAACCTAACACTTAGCTAAATTTTTGAAGGAAGGAGTTAAAGTGGGAAGGAAGAAATGCAAAAGATGAAAGTTCGACGCCCAAAAGATAGAGACAAGATTTTAGGGATTGGGGGTTGGGAGGAATTTGTAGTTCCTATGATGAAAATATGGAAAGAGATAAGAGAGAAGTCTGAGCCCCAAAATATGATAGATCAAGACTTAGAAAAATATTGAAAAACGTCCTCAGAACTTTGGTGATTGGAGGTAAGGGTTACGACTTACTAGAAGGAAGTGATAAGGGTTAAATGGTAAGGCCGAAGGCCGAAATATCAAAACACTTGGGGGAAAATGGAAGGAAGAGATAAAGGAGCGTGAACGATGAATAAAACATGTGAGTAGAGAGGTAAAGACCAAAATCCCAAAAATTTAGGACTTAGCCAATTTTAGGAACCTTCAAGATGAATTCATGCAAGATGGTACATGTAGGATCTCTCAAATCGGTTATCAATGATGGGTCATCAAAGGGTGGAATGAAATGTCAACATTTATGATTATTTTTTCAAGATGATTGCCTACTAATCATGGAATCCAAAGGCCTTGTTGGCCCATTGGGCACAAATTCATGAAGGAAAAAATTCAATAGGTGGGCCTCCTTAGAGAAAAACAAAACATGTCCAGTCCTATACTTGGAGGAAAGTAGGGAAATTAGAAGCATAGATTACCTTAATGAGAATGTAGGGTGTGTAAATGTGCTTCATGGAAAGCAAGATATTTACAATATGTACATTAAATTAACAAGAAGAAAAAAATGGGAATTTTCCTTTGTCAAAGATGAACATTCAAAAGGAGATGATCTCCCTCAGACCATAGTTGAAAACCCCACCCAACTGAAACCACTAAAAAATGTTGACAACATGCATGGAACTACACAAAATTCTTGCAAGATGAAGAATCATTTCATTGTACAAACTTCTCCATTATAGGGGAACCATGTGATGCAAGTGTTAGATTCATCTGAAACCTGTGCCTTAGGTGAACATAAAACAACAAGAGTGAAACTCTTTTAAGATAGGTCAAAAACTAAGAAAAAACCTTCACTAGAGGGAAGAGAACTCACCTCACAAAAGGATAGGCCAATTCTATCACCACTGACCTCCTTATTGCATGAATTGAAACAAAAAGATAAATTTTCTAGCTCACATGCTAATGCAAAATACGTCAGACCTATTTATTGATTTGCACAAGGAATCTCTTCTTCATTCACCTCAAATGAAAAGCTTTGAAATTTAGGCATATCATCAAATTGAGAAACAAGAGAATCACTCTCTAAAAATATGTGTGGCTACTCAATAATTATTAAAATACTTGTATTGATGCACACTTCATCAAAACAAACCTCAAATTTGTGAGATACTTTAGGTGAAGAATTGAATTCTTCAAGTTGTCTCTCTTTTTTTATTTCTTCTTGGCAATTGGCTGCAACAACATTAGACTCTTGGCATGTAATGATTGCCACATCCTCTATTGTCTCCTTAATCTTAAACTGTTGCCAAAAGATCTCCTCTTTTGAGGGTGAAGGATTGACATCCAATCTTGAATTTTTTTTTAAGAAATAATCCCAAAAGAGGTCCTCCACCTCAAAACTGAAGACCTCAAAATATTGGCGATCTTCATCCATAATAACAAGGGATAAACATGTATGTTGTTGTTGTGCCAAAATCATGGAGTTGTCTTCATCCATCAAGATAAAACCAATCTATTCAAAGGATTCTACTAGTGTAGGTATAGGTGATCTATCCTACTCATTACCAAAAAAACAAGGGAGGACATCAAATGATAAGATTGATTCCTCTACAACATCAATTTTTTCTACCTTTTTAATGCATTGTTGCTGCAACTAATTATATTCAACTTTTTCTTGTAGAATCTCAATACACTCATTTTTTAGAGCACATGAAGGATCCTCAAGAAAAACCTCTTCACTCCTAGCCCAAAAAAGCTCGTTCCTTTTTTCTTCTAACCAACTAGCCCACCAAACAACAAGTCCACCCTTGAAAAGAGAAATAGTATCAGGGCAAGAAAAAAGGTCAAAAAGATAGAAAATCTTGTTGAAGCTCTAGAAGGGACTTCTTAATAGGAGTAAAAGGTTGAGCCTCCTCAAGGATTCGCTCTTGTGAGGAATGGAGGTTCTCAAAACTTGGGATCTCCAACATGTATAGGAGATCTACTTGATAGCATATGCGGTTTTATAGGATTTTTGAAACTAAAATTTTTGTGCTTGCATACCTCTTGCACAATAGGTTGTTATGGAACAACTAGAGGGCTAATGGAAGTTTCAAGAGGTTTTCTAGGATTCTTGAAAATTACAAATTTATGCTTTTTTACCTCCTCCTTAGCAAGTTATTTTGGAACTAGTGGAGGTGTTTGTCTAAAACTATTCACACAAGGGGATTTTTTAGTCTCTGGAACTTGTGCTAGAGCAAGGGAAAGTCTAAGCTGCTCTTTCCTAGTAGCATCTTGTCTTATTGTATACCCTTCTTGTTGTTTACTTCTTTGTGCCTCCATCTTTAACTCATACCTCCATTAAGCTTCTATTTTTTGTTGTTGAGGATAGTGAGCTTGATGGGAAAGCTCATCTTGCTATGGGTAACAAACTTGCTTCCCTTGATAGGCTTGATTAGCCCACTCCTCGTATTGTAGGTCAAATTATTGTTGCTCCTTAAGCTCAAAAATATACCTATGGAGATCCTTCAACATGGACATGAGTTCACTCTCATTTTGGGGTTGAAAGGAAGAATAAGGAGCCTCTCGGGCATGTTGATAAGAGTGTGTAGCCATCCAAGAAGACTAAAGAAGAGAGGTGGGTGATAAGAATTTTCAAAAGATTGAAAACCCATAATAATAGGGTTCTATGAAATAAATGGGGAGGAATAACCCATCTGATATGGCTAATTGGAATGTGCAAAGTTGGAATTTTCATGATATAGGGGTGTGCATATGGTTTCCATTAAAACTTGAAATTTTTACACATGGAAAAGACAATAAACCCTTTGAAAGTTTAAAAGGAAAGAAAAGGACTACCCAACCAAATATTTTGGGTACATACCAATAGAATCACCCAAGTGCTTGTAGAACTACTTCTAAAGGTTGAAATGTTGAATAAGGCACCACTTCCTCAATGACATGAAGTGTAAATAGCACTACTTGGACCAGTATATATTAATGGAGTTGCCATGGTGTTTGGACATATGCCTCAAAAGGTAAGATGTGTTGGAGAAAATACCAAATTCTTTAGTGGAGAGAAAGTAGTCTTAATGGGCATGCCATAAACTGTTGTCACATAAAAATGCACCCTATTCAACATGGGATTCAACATTCCAATGACACAATGGAAACAAACTCAAGGTGTGGAACCTTGCATGAATGAGGTCAAGTCTCAAGATAAGGTTGGCTTCCTCTTTTAATCCAAGTGTAATGTGTTGGTCCAACCCAGCATATGAAATCTTAACACTACCCTACTCTAATAGCTCATAGGGGAAAAGGGGAAGAAGGAATGCATGAAAGGGAAGTGGGAGGTGGTACACCAAGATGGAAATTTGTTTCTTCCTAGAAAATATTGCACACTAGTACCATTGAAGAGGGACCAGGGGACTCATAGGGTCTCTATTTGGCTGATTCCCAAAAGAAAACATGGAGGTTAGGGTTTGATAGGGTGCTGGAAGGAAAATAATATTATCAAGAAACAACTATGAACCAATTAACTCAAACATGTATGTAGGGAAAGAGAGAAAAAAAACTTAGATATGTAGATAATAAACTTACACAAACATAAGCAAGCTGAGAAGAAGTAAGCTTAATCGATTTCATTGATATAAAGGAAACAACCAATCCTTACAATTGCAGGGATGCAAAATGCATAAGTGTTCTAAAGAAAAACATCAGAGGAGCCAAAGGAAGAACCCTTAGAAAGAATATATTTCTTTCCTTTATAGATTAGGCATAACTTAGAATCAAAAAATGAACCCTAACCCTAACCAAGGTGAGCGTTGGAGTTTGTGCATGAAAGAATAGAGCCATCTTGTGAAAATTGTGATTAGGGAATGGATTTGTCAGAAATGTCAAAAATGAGCAATAAATGAGAATGGGTGCCCATAAAATCCACTTGCATAAGTAAGGGGATGTAATAAATGTTGTCCTTAAAGCCCTGGAATCAAAACAGGCCTCTTAGAAAGTGATTCGAGCATTCATGGTGGGTATGTGCAGGATCATGATGGGCCAAAAAGTGGTGATATATAAGTGATATGATGGCCCATGTGGCTGATGACCTTTTTCTTACCCAAAATTAATGAAACAAAAAGGGTTTTTAAAGGAGATTCTAAGCTTTCCACCAATATAAATTATGCTTTACTTTGAATTTAATAAATAATTTTATTCATTTTCTATTTGAATTATGACTAAACTCCTGATTGATAGGCTAATTGAAAAACATCTAGAGCTTTCAAAAAATATCACATTTTTTGAATCCAAAACATGTGTCACATTCTATGCTTCACATAATATAGGATTAAAAAAACAAGAATTGAAATTCATGAATTTTTTACCAAGTTAAGGTGGTCAGACATACGAGTTTTTATATTTTTTAAAAGTTGTAATAAAAAATTGATAATTAATTATTTACTTGGAAAAAAATTACAAAAAAATATGCATCACATCGGGACATGAGTCCTCTACTTATATCTAAAATCTTATAAAAAATAATTATCATTTTATTGTGGTTAGGGTGGTCAGACAGACACCTACTTCTTTTTTTTTCCCTAAAATTTAAGAACTACTGCATTAAAATTTCAAATTTTCACCAAATAGATTTAAAAAAAAAAACCTAGTAGTTTAGAAACTATGTTAGAGTAATAATTTATCTCACTAAATTAATTTAATCATATTGGTTAATTAATTAAGTCATTTGTTCCTTTAGGTTTTCTTAAGCTAAACTTAGGCACATTAATAACTAATTATTTATTTATGAATTATTAAGTGTGCACACTAGGGTTTGCCTTTTTAGGTTTTCTTTAGGGTTTCCTGACCTCCTTCATAATGATTGATCTCATTGTAAATATTATTATTCAATAATCAATATTATGGTTTTTCTTGCAAATTCTTGCTGGAGAGTTTATAGAACATCTCCTTTTTTGTTCTTGATATTTGTTACACGTGATAGGTGATTGCATGTAGGTGATTCTTGGGGACTGTGAAATTGGATTTCTCAACTTTTACATGGTATTAGAGCTCCAGACCTGTGGCTGCCTATTCATGATTTGAAGATATTCTCTCACAACATTTTTTTCTAGGTAAGGGTTTCAGGCAAGGCTAATTTTTGTGTGGATCTAGTGGTAGACATTTTTCAAGAAATTTTTGGAAAAAAGGGACCTCACCATTGAGTTTGTAGTGCCCAAAAACCCCTATTTTCATATAAATTTTGTG
This sequence comes from Sequoiadendron giganteum, assembly GCA_007115665.2. Taxonomy (NCBI): domain Eukaryota; kingdom Viridiplantae; phylum Streptophyta; class Pinopsida; order Cupressales; family Cupressaceae; genus Sequoiadendron; species Sequoiadendron giganteum. The sequence goes on from CM021100.1 coordinate 802,449,253, forward strand.
GATTTTGGATAAAGTCATCCAAAAAGGTAAAAACATTTTTCCCCAAGGCTGTACAACCTCAAGGCATGTAGATCGAGGCTCATAAATTGTAAAAATAAAAATAAAAATAAAAATCAAAGGTTTTTTGATAAAATTTTGTGTGGCCAGTTCAAATGGGCTCTGTTGCCCCTGCTCTGCCCGGTGGCTACACATCCACCACCGGCCACTGCTCTGCCACCTTCGTCCATCGCTCTGTCGGCTTCAACCCCCGCGGGCCAATTCCAGCTCCAAGCACATGGTCCTTTGGAGGACCGGGAGATAGTGCGCCATCCCCTGCTGGTCCACAACACCCGCCCTAGTCACTTGGGTGACTAGGGGCTTCATCGTAGCTTCTTCCAACCACTAAGCACTAGTGGATAGTCATGTGAAGGACTGAGGGCCAAAGCCAAGGGGTCAAAATTTTGCACTTGTTTAGCATTAAAAGTGCCTTTTATAGGCCTTTTTTTTACTTTCTCATAACTTTTGCAAACGAAGGCCTTTTTTCGAAAATGAGATATTGTCAAAAATTTGGTTCAACGCTCTATCTAGTGGTGGAGGTTTGATTTTTTTATTTATTTTTATTTTTGATGCATTTTCTGCTGTCAAAGTCAAAAGTTGTTGTTTTCACTCTGGGAGGTGTAGATTTTGCATCATGACTCCATTTTGCGAAAATTTGGTTTAGTGCTTTACATAGATCTCATACCTATTTTTTCCAAAATAATTACTAGGTATATGATATTCTTATTTGATCTCAGCCTTTACCTTTTCAATTATTATATTGGGAAGCGCGCAATCAAGCTATTTTTTTAAGATCAATGAGCATTGTGTTTTGCTTTGAGAGTATATTCTATTTTTTTTGTCATGGATTCAATTCATATTGCACCCGTTACTCCATTCAACTATTTTGGTTGGAAAAAACAAATGGAGATTCACTTGAAACACAAAGGGTTGTATAGGGTAACCATGGGTACAAAAATTGAACCTATAGGTGCTACTGAAAAGAGAAAGCGGTTTAATAGATGTGATGAAGCTTATGGTACATTATGTCTATCTCTTTCATCTGACCTTATTTTTCATATTGAGTCTTACACTACATCCCATGAGATCTGGACTACTTTGTAGTCTTTGTTTGGGAAGCAGGATACTATGAGAGGGTTTCAGTTAGAGAATGAGCTTATTGGCTTAAATCCTAGGGATTTTGACATTCAATTTTCTACAGATTCTCTTCTTATATATTTTTGAAATAATATAGATAACTTATTCAAATTTTTACATCAAGTTTCCTAACTATGATTTTTTGAATTTTCATTACCACTTAAGGGCCTATTTTTTCCATGATGATCCTGCACATACCTTGGTGTCACCTAGAAAACATGCCAAATCCATAGAAATTTCAAGGTGTTGGGCCCGAAAAAAACCTTTTCTTATGCATTAAATGGTTTGGATTTGTGAAAAAGGCATCTTCGTCGAGGGTTGGGCATCAAGCCTACTTCATAATTTATGCACATTAGTGTCAGACCATCGAGGGTCAGTCTTCAAGAGTACTACCTACTACATGCTAGAAGAAAGGAAGAGAGAAGGTTGAATGAGTGAATGGATGGAGGCTTCGGGAGTCAGGATGTAGGCTTACATCTTATCATAAAGATGAAAAGGGGAAAAGGGAAGACCAAAGACTGAAGTCTGAAAGGAGCCATTGGGGTTTGGAGGGAAGAGTTACCTATTACCAAATAAATTTAAGAGGTAAAGGAGAAGGTTGAAGCCCGAAGTATGAAAAACCGACACTTAGCCAAAATTTTGAAGGAATGAAAGTGGGAAGGAAGAAAGGAAAAATAGGAAATTTTGATGCCCTAAAGCTAGAGACAAGATTTTGAGGATCGAGGGTCAGGAGGAGTCTCTACTTCCTATGATGAAAATATGGAAAGAGATAAGAGGGAAGTTTGGCCCTCGAAATACAATAGATCAAGACTTAGAAAAAACTTGAAATGCCTCCTTAGGGCTTCGATGATTGGTGGTCAGGCTTACGACTTACCAAAAGGAAGCGATAAGGGTTAAAGGGTAAGGCCAAAGTGCAAAACCCAAAAAACCTAGGGGAGAATGGAAGGAAGAGAAAAATGAGCGAGAGCGATGAAGAAAAAATGTGAGTAGAGAGGTAGGCAAAAGCCTAAAAGCTTGAAACTTCAAGACTTAGCCAATTTTAGGAACCTTCACGATGAATTCATGCAAGATAGCCCATGTAGGATCTCTTAGATTAATTATCAATGATGGTTCATCAAAGGGTGGCATGAAATGTCAACAATTCATTTTTCCCAAAAAATTAAAACATAGAAATAATACAAGATTAGATGCATGCTCAACTTCAACTTCAAGGCACATAATAAGATACAATTGATGGTACCACTTAAATGGAATATTACAATAGATCCCAAGAGGGAGGTCCAATAAGTTATATTACAATTACAAGAGGACTCAAATTTTCTCTAAACATTAATTACATCCTTGAAAAATTAATTCCATCATATAAACATGCTAGACACTAGGATAAGATGCTAGAGAGCTATTTAGGGAGTGTCATCATGGTGCTCACCAGTATGGAATCACATAGAACCTAGTACTCTTCTCATATAGATGAGGATACTTGATCTTACAAGACCCAAGCTCCCTGAGTTGGAATTTCCTCCCAAACATCCTTAGTTTTTACTAGCACTCAAGGTATGAGAGGAGCATCCATTATCTTGGTTAATAAATTTCCTTATTTTATTAATTTCCACTTGGTTAAATGACTCCCCACTTGTGATCAGTCTACAATCCACTTTGAGTTGGGTAAATGTTGGGAGTCACTCTCTTAACCCTCTCTAGCACCTTCATCCTTGACTCATCACACTTACTAATGAGTGTGGCATGGAAAACAATGCATCCAAGCATAACATAAATATTTTCTCAAAAAATTGAAAGCATAATCTTAAAACGATCCTTACAAAAATCCATTAAGGAGCCTTTAATTCCCCTTTAATTCCCCCAAAATAAAGCATTCAAATTTCATTTTCAAATTCAAATTTTACCAATACTTTTTCAACACAAACCAACAAATTTAACCATCCATGACTAAAAGACCTTCTTTTTTTACATTTAAAAAAAAAATCTAAAAACAAAAAGTGTCATTTTTCTCAAAAAATGCACAACAACCATTCTATAAAATAAAGTTTTATTTCCAAGCATTTTTTGGAAAATTTTGCTATTATGAGGGTACATTTTGAAATATTTTAAAATTTAAAAAATCAATTTAATTCCTACATGTACTTCAAATTTGAAACTATATTAGGTGTGCCAATGCTCCACCAATCACACACCAAACAATATAAAAAATATATTTACAATGGGGGAAAAATGAATATCTTACCTCAAATTTTATAAATCAAACATTCAAACCAAAATCGACACACCATGCGAGAGAGTGAGTGAGTGAGAGAGAGAGAGAGAGAGAGAGAGAGAGAGAGAGAGAGAGAGAGAGAGAGAGAGATTGTAATCCCATGCACAAACATATTCCTATTCCTATCATGTTGCTATAAATCCAATTCAACTCCATTCACAAATACAATCTCAATTACATTTTTAAAATTATGCAAGAAGAGGATTTTGAGGGCCCTTTTTTTTCCAAAAAAGGGAATGGATTAAAATGCTAAGTCTTTTTCCTTTCTAACCCATTTCTCTTCTCACTATTTTTATAATTTTCTTTATTTTATATTCCAAAATTTCTATTTGACAAAACAGAACCATTTTCCTTTGTTCATTATAAATTATATAACAACACAATTAAATTGAATATAAATACACATTCCCACCCTAGGAATTTTCCAAAATTGATTAACTTAACTATATTTTCCAATTTTTTATGAAAATAAAACCTTAGGCACAAAACCAATCTTTTATCTCATCAAACACATTTTTATGATCAAAGGGGAAATGTACACTATCATTTAAATGTTTTAACTTAATATTATTTCAGAATTAAAATATGATTAATAAAGCAAGTATGCAACTCATAGAATGTTTGTATGGAAAATTCAAAATTTAAGGAATTATTTTGATCATGCATACACTAGAATTTTATTGCACATAGGGATTCTGGAATAAATCCTAACTTGGAGTTGTGTAAATACTTGTCAAATATGACATACACCATGCTTGATTTGAGTATGATCAAGGAATAGATTAGGAGGCCTAGTACAAAATCTCCCAAATAACCATTATTGATGAATAAATCAAACTTGTGTATCTAGGTGGAGAAATAGCCCTCTACTTATAACTAGTAAATTATGCACATCAAGGATACTTTCTCAATGTATTATAGTTGAAGCACAACATAATCACCCAACAAGGTACAATAGAATAAAGCATAAAAGTAACATCCATACATTCATTATATAATTAATTCATTTTGAATATCAATAATTAGGTTCATGTTTAATCATTGCATAAATAATACACATATCTATGAGTTGAAACATACCAATAAGCTAGCCATATAAACACAAAATTACAATAATCAACATGTTGAGGAACATCATCTCGAACATGCAGTGATTCAAACATGCCATTTAGAGAAAGTGTAACAAACACAAAAAAATCACAAGGGAAACAATGATGCTAAAATACTAATTTCACATCTAAAATCCACAAACAAGAGGGGAATTACAAATCAAGTTGTGTATACCTCGAGGATCAAATGAGAGTAAATTTAAAAAGGGAAAAACATAGTTGAATCCTGGGTAGAAATTTTGATGTCAACAAGACAACAATATTTTTGAATGAAGGATATTATTTTGAACACCCAGAATACTGAGAGGGCGGCTGAATCAGTATTCTACTAAACCATTTAACTATTAGCCATCCAATAATTAAAATATATCTAGCTGAAGCTATAAACAAAAACATGAAATGAATCATAACATCACATGACACATGAACACTGATATTTTTACATGGAAAACCTAGAATGGGAAAAATCACAGTGAGAATTTTCTCACAATATATTATAACCGATCATAAGATATTACAGGGAACACTTTGAAGACACACTGTCCTTGAAAGGCTCACAACTCAAAATAATTACAAAAGAGTGCGGCTCACTACCAAAAGTATGAACTAATGAAATACACCTTCTGTGTGTTGAGTTAAGTTCCAATTAAGCTAAGGAATAGAAAATCCTACACCAATTTGTAGGTACACAACAACTGCCAATGATCTCACACAACATCACATTGTCGCACATCACTTCTTGTAATTTTCATATTACACATATACATATCTCTCTACATCTATATATCCATCACAAAGAATGTTTCACACATGTACACAAACTTACATCAACATACATAAATTAGGTCAGCCTAATTGCATGTGAACATACTCGATTCAAAATAACTTTGTGGACTCAAAAAAAAATTTGGTGCTCAAGAAAAAACATGCAAGATATAAATTAGGTTTGCGTAGATCTAATACAAAACTCTTTAATCATCCATGAAGCATACACTACTTGCCTAAGTTAGCTAGAGGAAAACCCATACCAAAAATTGTAAGTTAATCTTTTATCATTTACATCTCTCAACCTATTCAACCAAAATAACTAAAATCTTATCCATAGGTGAAAATAATAATCCTGATAAACATATTAAAGTCGAATAAGATGATATTATGATATGAACAATTCCAGACCAAATTACTGGATTAGATTACCTGAATCACTATTTACCAGATAGACAAAAACTATCACAAACCAATTTTGGAATCCATGACAACACACTGGAGGGCTTATTCTTCATTCTTCCAACAATCTCCTCATTTTTCATTTATAGCAACATGTTCCAAAAATGAAGTTGCAAAAAAATGTTAAATTTTATTCACACACCGAAACCAAAATTGCACGAACATGACTCCCCCTTTTTTATATATATAGATCCTTCTCCACATAGAATCTTCTCCCCCTTTGACACCAAGGACAAAGGGTAAACAAAAATATTTAATAGGGACTAGGGGCACCTCGTAATTCCTTGAGAATAGATTCCCAAGTAGGTTTTCCATCATCCTGAATCCACTTTTCTTTGTCACATGATTTATGCAGCGATTCCAATTCTACTAAGCATTCTTCTCCTTCTTCTAGAGTGGATGGATTAAGATTCATCTTGTCTAGTTTATTTGTATCCACCAAGGAACTTGATAAAGGAATGCATCTGGACATTACCAAATCTCTAGGTTCTCCAAACCACCTCATAGTATCTTCTTTCTACCTCTATAAGGTGAAAAAATTGCTTTGCAAGTCTACAATAGAAGTCTAGGCAATATAATTTCTATCATCTAAAATATTGTAGGTTCTAGAGGCATTTGAAAGTTGAGACTCTATTGATTCCATTGAATCTTTAATGCCTTGAGTGGCATCCATCCACCGCATGCAATATATATAAACAATATATGGGCTTCCTCTTGATAATCCTTTACCTCTTTCAGACTTTGCAACACCTTGCTATGTGTGATTGCACATTTATCCTATAGAACCAATAACATTTTCTCTAGAAGTCTTGACTTTGCCTCTTTCTCACTCTACATCTTAGGGCTAGAGGAATATTCTTTAACAAAATCAACCAACAAATTTAAGTTTTTGAAAGGAAAAAATCAGTGCGAAAACATTTTCCTAAGGCTAAAACAACAGAGGAGAGGTTTAAAAATTAGTTCTAAAACTTAAAATGCATACATGCAGGATATCAAGAGTAGTAGAAAAATAACATACAGACAAATCAGACATGAAAATTATGTGGGAAAACCCTTTCAGGTAAAAAACCCACCACACCAAGATCAATCTCTTTGTATTTCAGTAAATATGTTTACATACAAAATGCAGAACTCTCTTTGGCAATCAGCTCAGAGTATCAGATTGAGTAGCATACATTCACTGTTACAATACTTAGCACAAGTATACAGTAAAAAAAAAATACTACACACAGTCACTATTTGTACTTCCTCTTTGTCTAAGCTCACATAAATTCGTTATAGTCTAAAATAGACTTAACTCAACTTCTTTATATAATCGTCACACTTACAGTGTGACTTATATAACAATAACTGACTTCTACAGTCAATCATCTATATTTTCAAATTATCCAATTGCTAGTCATAAAGATGTGTTGATTTCCCAACTAGACAATCTGATTCTCTGACCAAACTGATCTTGCACAGTCATATCAAGCCGCTCAGGCATATAATTCATTGCCAAAAATTGATCCTATCACCAACCGAAACAAAACTGCATTTACTGCCTTCACCATTTGGTCTTCGATCGATCAGAACCTACCATGTGTCACCCTTCTATTCACTAGCCACTTCTAATTTAGATTCAGACCAATCAACAAGAGAAACGCATCTCTTACCACGCTACCGCTGAGCAAGCAATAGTCATTTGTGGTGCAGCGGTAACTGCTAGTGCTAACTGTCGGGTCACCACCATGCCATCGGACCAAGACCACCAAACCTCCATGATAAGGTGGTAACTGCTTGCACAGACTGTCAGCGACTTACCATGCCATTGGATCCTGATTGCCATCCTTCTATGGTAGGGTGGTGACTGCTCACTCAGACTGCTAATGGTTTACCGTGCCACCATGATGCGGCTGAAAGGCCATCGTGGTGGAGCAGTAAGCAATCATTGCTAAGTCACCACCATTGATCAGCACCACGATAAGGAGGTAAACCTTCCTTCCGCTAGCTCACCACTCCCACACCCCTCACTACGCTACCTCTACCACCAGAAGCAGACCCTATGGTAACACGGTAACACCGTGCCACCACGGGCATACTATTAGAGGCTCATGGTAAAGCAGTAAACCACCAGACCGCACCTCAAAGACTGAACCTTAGCATTAGGGCAGTAAAGGCATGAAAGAACAAAATTTTTCTAAGTCTTTCAAAGGTCCAAGCTGGAAGTTGAGGCACCTATTCCCAGCAAGCTCCCACTTGATGAAGACTTCCAGCTTCCTCTAGACTTCAAAAAATCACTAACGATCATAGGCCCCAAGGCCCATTGATTTTGTGCACCATCTGAACTTGTCCATGCTTACTAGATTTGTTAGAGCATCTGCAACATTCTTTAAAGTGTCAAACTTTTCAAGACAGATCTTTCCATCTTCCACCATGTCCCTCATGAAGTGATACTGCACATCAATGTGCTTTGTCCTGGCATGGAAAGTCGGGTTCTTTTCTGAACAAATGGCACTCTGATTGTCACAACAAATTGTAATCTTCCCTGCATTGAATCCAATATCAGAGCATAATCTACTCATCCAAACTTCTTCCTTCCAGGCATGTGTTGCTGCCATATACTCAGCCTCTGTAGTAGATAAAGCAGCCATAGCTTGTCTCTTACTCATCCAACTAATTGCATCACCATTCAACATGAATGTGTATCCACTGGTGGATCTTCTACTGTCAATGTCCCCTACCCAATCTAAATCCACATATCCATGAATGTTGAGTGTTCTCTATGATGCACACAAATTACCATGATAGCACAAAACATATTCCAAAGTCCCCTTCAAATATCTAAACACTCTCTTCACAACATCCCAATGCTTTCTTCCCATATTTTCCATAAAAATAGTTGAGAACTCCCACTACTTGGGAAATGTCATGTCTTGTATAGACCATTGCATACATTAAACTACCAACAACACTTGTATAAGGCACCCTGGTCTTTTCCTCCATCTCAGTAGAAAACTTTGGACAGTCTTCAATAGATAGTTTCGTTCCCTGCATAACTAGAACAACTAGTTGCTTGTAGTCATCCATTCCAAATCTCTCTAGAACTGTATTGACATACTTACTCTGACTTACCCAAAGCTAACTGCCCGTTATGTCCCTGGTTATCTCCATTCCCAAAATATACCTTGTTGCACCCAGATCTTTCATTTTGAACTTTGTAGACAACTAAGATTTAAGATCAGAAATCATAGACTTGCTATTTCCTATGAACAACATATCATCCACATACATGGTAATAACAAGCACATGATCATTTTCAGATTTGTAATAAACACAATGATTAGATTTTGATCTAACAAATTCCATATACCACACAAACGTGTCAAATTTCTAGTACCACATTCTAGAGGATTGCTTCAAACCATACAAAGATTTCTTTAACTTACAGACCAAATTTTTTTTACCTTTTTCAACAAAATGCTCAGGATGGGACATATAAATTTCTTCTTCAAGCTCACCATGAAGAAACACTATCTTCACATCCATCTGCTCAATTTCTAAGTCATATGCTGCTGCCAATGACAATGAAAATCTAATGGATTTCAGCTTTGCAACAGGGGAAAAGAGCTCTCCATAATCAATTCCCTCAACCTGGGAAAAACCTTTTGCAACCAACTTTGCCTTATAATTTTCAACACTGCCATGAAGACCATTCTTCTTCTTGAATACCCACTTACAACCAAAATAATTTTTCCCTTTAGGAAAAGGTACCAAATCCCATGTGTTTCATTCTTCTTCAATCAATCCATTTCTTCATTCATTGCTTCCAACCAGGAATTTGAATTAGACATTGTAATTGCTTCTTTTATAGTCCTACGCTCATTAGTGCTGGTAGTTAAAGCATAGGCATAGTTTGAATCTAACATTGAGAAACCATACCTTTTAGGTTGTCATTTTTCATGTGTAGATCTTCTTACTTGCTAAGGTTGTGGTTCTTCATCTTCATAACTCTCAGAGCTACTTGAACTCTCCTCAAAATAAGCTACACCATTTAGTTCCTCTCTTTCTGGAGTTTGAGGAATCTGAACTACATCATTCTTCTTTTCCCTTTTATCTGTCTCAAGCTGTGGATCAACTACTAAAGGTTTCAACTCATGAAATATCACACTTTTGTTGTACAGAACCTTCCCAGTACCAAGATTCCAAAGCTTGAATCCATTCACACCGACGCCATATCCGATAAAGATAAATTTGACAGCCTTGTTGTCCAATTTTGATCTCTTCTCATTTGGCACATATGCATATGCCTCACATCCAAAAACATGAACATGTCTAAGAGAGGGCTTCTTACCAAACTATGCCTCCAAAGGCAAATTTTCAACTAGAGTAGAACAAGGTGAATGATTTACCAAATAACTTGGCATAGCCACAGCCTCAGCCTAGAACTTCTACTCCAAACCAGCACTACTCAACATACTTCTCAATCTCTCCATTAATGTTTTGTTCAACCTTTCAGAAACTCCATTCTACTGTGGAGTGTAAGGTGTATTTTTATGCCTTTTAATTCCATGATCTGTACAATACCTTTCAAATTCTACAAAAGAAAACTCATTGCCATTATCCATCCTCAAGCATTTAATTTTTCTTCCAGTCTGATTCTCTACCAGAGTTTTAAATTCTTTAAACCGACTGAACACTTTTGATTTACTCTTCAAGAAATAAATAAATGCCCTTCTTGAGTATTCATCAATAAAAGAAACATAATATCTAGACTTCAATAATGAAGGAACATTAACTAGACCAAACACATCAAAATGAACATAATCTAGTATGCCAAAATATTTATGAGGACTCGAATAAAATGAAACACGGTGCTTCTTTCCATAGATACAGTGTTTACAAAAATCAAACTCAAGGTTACAATCATCAAGCCCTTCTACAAGATTTTTATTCTTCAAGGTTTTTAAACCTTTCTCCTATGTGACCAAGTCTATGATGCCACAACATAGTCTTCTCTACTAGGAGTTTTACCTCCAAACATTTTGCAGCAAGAGAAGTGTCTTCACCTTTCTCTACATGGAAAGGTTTCATGACTCTATAGAGGCATTGTTACATTGAATAGGACATGCATCCAACTTATACAGAGTGCCACAATGAACACCCTTAGCTAGCACCATTGCACCTCTAGCCATTTTACATCCTTTACTTGAGAAAGAAACTTCTACACCAGCATCATTTAGCTTACTGACAGAAAGTAAATTTCGAGCCAAACCTGGTATATGTAGTACACCACCAATACCTTTGACTCTCTCATCAGGAAATTGAATTCTGACTCTTCCATGACCAACAATCTCCAACATTGAATCACTTTCTACGTACACCTCTCCACCATCATACTTATCATACTTAGTAAACCAGTGTCTATGGGACATCATGTGAAAGGATGCACCTGAATCAACCAGCTAGACATCATTTGATGCCTGAGTTGCAAAAGTTGCAATGAAGGAATCTGCATCACTCTAAGAAGACTCATTGTCTGAGGCATTCTTCTTCTTCTTCTCCTTGCAATATTTCTAGACAAGACTAGGCTGCCCATAGTTCGAGCACTTCACTTTGGAATTTTTACCAGGATACTTTGATCTCCCTATAGATTTAGATTTTGACTTCTTGTCTTTCTTCTTTCATTTCTCCTTTGGTCTACCTCAAACAACAAGCGCCTCTTTGTCCATCTCAGAAGAATTCCTTCACATTTCTTTAGACAAAAGCGAAGCAACCACATCATCCATCTTGAATGTAGTTGTCATGCTTCCAATAGCCATCACCAGATGATCCCAACTGTCAGGTAACGAACACAATAGGAGCATGCAGTGATCCTTCTCCTCATTATTTACACCTACAGATGCCAACTGAGTAACACTCATATTAAACGAGTTCAAATGGTCTGCAACAGATGCACCTTATTCCATCTTGAGGGAGTATAAATTCTTCCTTAGGAAAAGATTATTTACCAGAGACTTTCCTTGATAAATATCACCCAACTTCTTCCACAATGAAGATGCAGTCTTCTCCTCATGGACGTTCAGGAGTATAGAATTAGTGAGACTCGTTCTAATCAGACCTCTCACTTTTCTATTTGTAAGGTCCCAATCTTCTTGCTTCATGCCTTGTGGCATAGTTCCAGACACTACAATCTAGAGGTCTTTATCAACAAGCAAGTCTTCCATTTTGAGCTTCCATAACTCAAAATTTTTGCCATTGAATTTTTCAATATCTATTCTACCTAATGTACTCGCCATCTTAAATAGAACAAGTTCTAACTTTACAAAACAACTCCCACTGGAACAGTAATAGCACAAAAAAAAGCCTTACTAAAAAGGATAACACAACTGGCCAAGCTCTGATACCACTTGAAAGGAAAACATTAGTGCAAAAACATTTTCCTAATGCTAAAACAACAAAGGAGAGGTGTAAAAGCTAGTTCTAAAACTTAAAATGCATACATGCAGGATATCAAGAGTAGTAGAAAATAACATATAGACAAATTAGACACCATAATTACGTGGGAAAACCCTTTCGAGTAAAAAACCCACCTCACCAAGATCGATCTCTTTGTATTTTAGTAAATACATTTACATATAAAATGCAGACCTCTCACTCTTGCAATAAGCTCATAGTATCAGACTGAGTAGTATACATTCACTGTTACAATACTTAGCACAAGTATACAGTAAAAAACAATTACTACATACAGTCACTATTTGCACTTCCTCTTTGTCTAAGCTCGCAACAATTTGTTATAGTCTAAAATAGACCTAACTCAACTTCTTTAAATAATTGTCACACTTGTGTGACTTATATAATAATAACTGACTTCTGCAGTCAATCATCCATATTTCAAACTAGCCAATATCCAGTCATAAAGACGCACCGATCGCCCAACCAAAAAATCTGATTCTCTGACCAAACTGATCTTGCACAGTCATATCAAGCTGCTTAGACATATAATTCATTGCCAAAAATTGATCTTGTCACCAACCAAAACAAAATTGCATTTATTGCCTTCACCATTTGGTCTTCGACTGATCAAAGCTTGCCACACATCACCCTTTTCTTTGGTAGCCACTTCCAGCATAGAGTTAGATCGGTCAACAAGAGACATGTGTCTCTTACCATGCTACCACTAAGCAAGCAATAGTCATCCACGGTGTGGTGGTAACTACCAGCGCTAATCATCGGGTCACCACCACGCCACCGGACCAAGACTGCTAGACCTCTATGGTAAGGTAGTAACCACTTGCATAGACCATCAACGACTTACCATACCATCGGACCTTGACCGCCATCCTTCTATAGTAGGGTGATGACTGCTCACCTAGATCGCTAATGGTTTACCATGCCACCACGACATGACCGAAAGGCCATCGCGGTGGAGTGGTAAGTGGTCCTCGCTAAGTCACCACCGTTAATCGCTGCCACTATGCCACCATTGATCAACACCCGCAGTAAGGAGGTAAACCTTCCTTCCACCGGCTTGCCACTCCCGCACCGCTCACCACGCTACCTCCACCACTAGAAGAAGACCCCACAGTAACATGGTAACACCATGTCACTGTAGCTAGACTATCAGAGGCCCACGGTAAAGCAGTAAACCACCAGATTGCACAAAGACTAAACTCTAGCAATAGGGTGGTAAAGGCATGAAAGAACAAAATTTTGCCAAGTCTTTCAGAGGTCCAGGCTGGAATTTGAGGCACCTGTTCCCAATAGTTTTCAATAGGTGCTAAGAAATCATCAATTATGCTACTGGGAACTATCTCTTGCAAATATTTAATAAATTCATTTACCAATTCAATTGCTTTATGATAGGTATGTTCAATTTCTTGTGTTTCGAAGCTAAGAAAAGTACCACAAATATTTATCTTTTCTATTGGAGATATCTTAATCAAATCCACATATTGAGGTGGTAGCATAGGCTAGATCTTTGTTTTCCTTGTCAATAGATCCTTAAGAGTACTTTTGGATGATTCTCTAGATGGCTTTGATGGCTCAGTGGTCTTAGAATATTCTTCTTCATTTCTTCCAGTTTATGTTTCTTCCTTGTTTTCTTCTTTCTTTTCCTCTTCTTCTTCTTCTTCTTTAGAGGGTTTATCTGATGGTTTGTCTTTCTTTCCTTCGTCCTTCTTATCTTCATCACCTTTATCATCATTACTCTTTTTTTCCTTTTTCCCTTCCTCTTCGTTCTTGTCTTCTTCTGCATTATTTTTAGTATCCTCATGGTGTTCTTTTGGATTGTTACCAATATCATCCTTATGTTGATCTTTAGTGTGTTTACTAGTTGTTTCATTTGTATCACTTGGAGGGGAAAACATCTCTGAAGTAACATATTTTTAATCAACATTTTCAACAACAGGATGATCCTCTACTCCTATAACATTAGCGGGCTCATGTGCTTGAGCTATATGAGATGAAGAACTGGTTCTCATCCCATAGTTCTTTGCCATTTCCCTTACTATATTAAGAGTCTCTTGCCTTAGTCTTTTAGTATTATCTTTCTCTTTATTCATTAGAAGAGTGACTCTATTTTTGACTTTGAACAACTTAGAAAGTTTATTTAACAAGGTAGCACCTTCTTCCTCAGATAAGAAGGATCCATAGGTGTTCAAGGCATCATATTTCATTTTTTCATCAATAGTTACAGCTTCATGCCTTCTTTGTACTAAATCTTCCCATACATTGTTAGTCACCTTCTTCCTTATAGTTTCCATATTCTCATTAAAAATAACCTTGAATTGAACGAAATCATCTATAATTTTCTCCTTAACCTTTTTATCAACTTCATCAAATAACTTAGCAGTAGCTAGAAAATCCTTAGAGTCTATCATATTATTTACTAAAGCTTCCATCTTTAGAGGTGGATGATCACTTACTAGATGAGAGATTGGAATGTCCTCCATAAGTTCTAATGTACCTTCTTATCTCTTCTTCTCATGCACATGAATTTTAATAGCTTCCACATCTTTTGTCTCTTCTCCATCAGATAATATTTCAACATTGTATCTAGTTTTTGCTTCTTCATTGCTAGTGGAGGTATTGCTTCTTCTATTCATTTTCAACTATTTCTCTTCTCGCAAGCCAAGATAAATTTCTTCTTGTATATCATCGCTTATGTTCCTTTTTCTATTTTCCTTTTTCTTTATTCTTCTTCCAAGAGTGGCATATGGTGTAACAAGGGGTACATTTATCTTCTTAGAAGCTCTCCAGTGCTAGGTCTAGAGGAAATGGCTATGAAAATTAATAGCTGCAAGGGTACTATTATCTACCTTCTTTCCTTTTAATGTTGCCATTGTACCAGGTGTTTCAAGTAATGTAGAGGTAGTGGAGGAAGATTCTCTTCTTGATCTTCTGAGCCCGAAGGTCACTTCAACCAATATAGTCTTCTTCTCTTCAGCAACTTCCTCTAGCCTTTCAGCATCATCCTTAGAAAGTGAATGCATTCAAAATAATACCTCAACATTTTTGTTTACTCTTTTATCCCTTTGAAGTGAAAAATTTTCCAAATGCACTTTGGTAGATTTATCTTCATATGTACCATGATGGGGCAGAGTGGGATCCTTAGGACTACTTAACAACATTTCAATGAGGCCCTCAGCTATTTTTTCATCAATCTCATATCCTAGGGGCTATATCAATAGAGTTCTAGGTTCTACCACCTTTATGATGCATTCATCAATAGACACAAGAAAAGTTATCTCCTTTACATATTTATTTACCAGGATCCTTAGAACTCTTTCTCTTTCATACATGTTCTGAAAAAATATGAAAAATGTAGTTAAAGCATCATTTTGTGCTTTGAAATCTCCAAGGCTATGCAAATGTTAAGAGATTTGATGTGCCACTGGTTTGTTGTGATTCCATATAATGTTATTCCTTCCATGTAGATCTCTCAAAAAATAGAATAGAAGACAAACTACCAATGTACCAAACTTCAATGCATACTTCTTTGTCTTTTTTTGGTTTAGGTTATCCATAAGTTGGTACCAGAGCAACTCACACAAATCATAATCCCTTCCATTAACCACCATGTCATATGCAACATAAATTATAGTTGCAAACACCGAATTGCCTCTATTGGTAAAGTAGATTTTCTAACCAATCATGACTGCAACATATCTTATAACAAGGTTTGCAATAGGTTTTTTTTTCAGTGCTCTCCCATCATATGTGGCACTAGTTAATTTTATGACCACATCATTCATAGCTTTTAGCACTGGTATAGGTCCAGTGCCATATAGACTAGTTACAACCTTAATCACTTCCTTGGTAATAGCTCCAACTACACTTGTCCACTCAAATTCATCATGCACTCTACTAAGAGCCATCCTTACAAACTTTGCATCCATTTCACTGCAAAATTCTAGGAACCAATTCCATGCATCCAACTTCTTCCGTACAAGATTTTTATTTTCTGGCTTCACCAAGGAATCATCCCCAAAAATCTCTTTAAACCATTGATCCTTGAGCACTTGATGATCAAATCATTCCAATTTTATATGAATATAGGTTATAGTGTCCTCAATGGGTAAGACAATACTCAAAACTTATGAAAACGCACAGTCCATAGGGTCCATTTCATAAACCTTCCATGAAAATCTTTTGAATTTCAGTTGGGGTCTCTCAAAAGTCTCAACCACACTAGGAGTGGCCATGTTTCCTCAATGTACTTGTATATATGCTTATGGAAATTATTTCTAAATAAATCCTATAAAGTATAGATAGTTGTAAATACCTTTTTCAAGATTTGACGAAAACTAGGGTTTAATGCCAGATACTCTGAATCACCTTGAAATTGCTTTAGCTTGATCTACTTTCTACCAAATGTGTAAAAGTGATTTAACTCGACTTAGGTTTTTACTTTATATTTTATCGATTTTCCCTAATTTCACATTTAATGCATTCCAACTTGAAAAAAAGTTGATAAACACCTTATGAATACACTATAAACTCTAAAATACTCTACAAATTTCCAAAGTTGCATATTTTCTACCAGAATCTTCTTCAACACCATTAGAATGAAATCTTACAACACATATCCTTGTGTCACAACTTGAAACCTCTTATATCTAAGGTATATAATATTTCTCTATAATTACTCTTGTTAAAGCCACTACTGGGTTTAGTTTTTAGAAGAAGTCTCTATAGTAGATTCAGGTATAGATGCATTTGATTTATCCTTAATCTCGGGTTCTTCCTTTTTCTTCCAAATTTTCTCCATTTCCTTTTTAACTTTAGTAGGTGGTGGAGCTTTAAAAATTTTCCCCCCTTGTGAGTTTGTTTTACTTTGTCCTTGGCTCTAATTGGTTGGGTTTTTGGGTTTGTGACTTATGCTGCCATCTGTGGCCTATGATCATGGGGACCGGTCTATGTTCGTTGACCGATGAAGGATACTGATGCTGACAACTATTTATTTACCAACACATTGTGGTCATTCCTCACTGACCTCATGCAATTAAAACATTAGTTTTAATAATGCTGCAAGGTGTGCAAATTGTTGGCACATGGACGTCGATGTTTTATGAGGGATGATCAAGGTGGGACTCGCTCATGCTGAGGTGGTGTCCTGTAGGCGGCTTTTTGTTTGCCTAAATTTTGGTGAACAAATGTGGCATTTTCAAACCATTTTGACTCGATCTGAGCCATTCTTTCTGGCTTGCATTGTTTTGGATCAATGACTGGAATTTGAAATAGGCTGGTGTTGTACTATAGCCATTTTATCTTGCATGAGTGAATAGTAATGGTCGAGTTCGAATTGTGCTCTCATAATTAAATGCTAAAAGATCAGTGAATTTCTATTTTCGTATGTATTTTCACACTAAAGAAAAATTGCCTAGTACCGAGCGAAGCGAGCCATCTTTCTAAAATTTCAGCCTCACTGTCATTAATGTTCTGCAAGTGAAACCGTAAGTAACACATATACCATTTCTTGTGTTTTCAGAAGGTCTTATGGTTGTTTGAAGAACAATTATCGACTGCTTCTTGTTTTGTTCCTAAAGGATTGTTTGAGTTAATTTTATTTAAAGTATTTTAAAGCTTGTCTTGATAATTGATGTTGCTTCTTGAATTGTGAAGCATTTCTGTTAAGGCTATAGGGTGCAAGTTATAATTTTTTGACATTTAAAAACCCTAGCTAGAACTATTCTCTGTCTTGTGTAAATGGCACCCAAGGCCTAAAGCTCTGGCTTTGAAACCGATACTAGGTCCTTTTCCCAGGATATTATAGACTTATTAAAACCCTCTACTAGAAAAAGGCTTGAGGGAAAGGCTTTGTTTTATGGGCCCTTACTCCTAGAGGGGTTAACTGATAAATAATGTGTAGTTCGAGATGCTAAGTTACTGTATATCGGATGGTAGTTGTTCTCAAATTGGTTTGGGAATAGGAATTTGTGTGTTCCTTTGTATAACCCATGGAGGTTTGATCTTCGTAAGTTGGTGGTCCCTAATGTCTACTTGGATGTAGTTTTGTTAAAAGATGTTGCTACAAGGTATGACCATATAACCAGAGTTGTCAGAATGCACTCTGGCATATAAATGGTAAAGATAACTAGGGAGGAAATTAAAAAAATATTCGGTCTACATGAATGGAGTCAAGATATGGTTTCCATTAATCTTGAGGCTTTCAGAGAAGAATATAGAAATACTAAGGGTTTTTTTAGAACATCTCTTTTGATACCTCATTTGGCAACCTCAGGAAGAGGACATAATAAGAAGCAAGTAGTGATTGGTAAGAATGAGCCAGAACCTTTTCCTGTGAACTACTTCTCTAACTATTTCAAGAAGATAGTTTCTACCTTGTGCTAGGTTCTTAGAATTAGTTTGAAGACCACTCTGCCTACTGATATCATGTATATGACTATCAATCTCCAACATCCAGGTTTTAATGTTGTACATGATTTTGCTACTTACTTGGTAGAAAAAATGCATGGGTGTCTGGTGGCCCTTTAAGAAGGAAAGAATTGGGTTGGTTTCAAGTGGTTTTCCTTGTTAATGCACATGTTTTTGTATAGAGGCCAGGTAGTGTTTGGGTAGGATGTGGAATTAAAGAAGGAGGAGGATAATGTTGACATGCCTATCAAATATTGGACTAAGATCCTTGATATGCATGATCACAAATTTGATTATGTAACGTTCCAAAATATCTTTGGGTCCAAGTTGAAAAGAGATCTAGTTCATGATCCCCCTAGGATTCCTAAAGAGATTCATGATTTCTTGAGGCCAATGGAAATAAGGCCTGAATTAAATTTGACACATAATTGGGGAGATATTATCCCTTATCATAATACAATTTTTTTTAGAGTATATGGCACTAATGTCAATCCATATGTTCTGCCTAGGGATGTGCCTCTGAGAATTGGATTTTTGGAAATCATGAGACAGTTGGGGTGTGCTCAAGAAGTAAATTTTACAGTAGAACAAAAGAAAGGATCTTTCTTTCCTTAGTATATGACGTTTGCAGATTTTTTTATGGCAAAGGGAGGATGGAAGTATTTATACAAATTTCTTAGACCTTATGGATTAAAAAATGTATGCCCTAGGAATCATGATCTTGAGGGTTTTGTTTCTCAAATGAAGGCCAAGCATTGGACTGGAACTTTTGTCCATAATTTCTATTTTCTTGGAGACATTATCAGAACATTTTTTATTTAGAGATAGAAGAAGAGAGAAAGGAAAAGTACATTACCTTTACCAAGATGGTAAAAAAGAAGCAAGAAAGGATACCTTCTTTCAATCCCATACCAAATATCAATGGTAAGTTGAATAAGGCTATGTACGCTATTGACAATTTTGAGAATTTGGTGGGGATTCTGAAGGATGAATGAGTTGTGGAAGAGAGGGGAAAGTCACAAGACATTGAGGAATACCCTGAAGTAAGGTTGGAGGAGATGCCTACTTATCAGCCCCCGAAGAAGATAAAGGTTTTTTCTAGGAAAAGGGGAAGTAGGGTTGAGGAAGTAGCTAAAATTGTTGCACCATCTTCTTCAGGGTAGTCATTGCCAAATATTGTTGATCTGGATTCCCCTCTGAGGATTTCTGACCAGACATGTCCATCATCACCAAAGAGACAAAAAATTGAAAGAACAAAGGTGGTTGAATATGATGGTGATGAGGATGAAGAGATTATTGTCACTCTTGATGAAATGCATTAGGGAATGCCATCTTTCCCACTAGACACTTCATCAAGTTCCAGGGTAGTTGCTTTAAGTTTTAGAAAAGATAAAATAAGGGGAATAACCAATAATGATGACCTAAGGATGGAGGTCTACAGAGAGTTCATGATGGATGACTCTTTTATCCAGACGAATTATTTTAAAGATTTTGTATGGAGGGAACATGTCTCATTATATGTTGAGAGGGTGGCTCAAGAAAGAAGTTTGCACCCTGAGCACCCAAAGCACGTAATTCAATCTAAAATTAGGTTGCAAATGGAGGAAAGGTTCAAAGAAATAACACTAGAGCAGGGCCAAGCATTGGTACAAAAGAGTGGAGTACTATTACTTCTTGAATGATATATTGTTGATGTTGTGGTGTTTGATACAATAAGAAGGGCCAATAGGCCACTTCTTGCAACCAATGAAGAGGTTATACTGACACTTAAAGGATCAAATTTTAGTGAGGAATGGGATGCTTTGGCAATCTAGTCTTTGTCCACTGGATCTAGGAAGCTAGTAGTTGTAGAAATATATGACTTTAGTGGTCACGTTGTTGTAAGAAGAGTTGTTGATACCCCAACATTGGAGGCTGCTGATATGGTAGTGAATGTTGCCAAGTTCACTAGGGCAACTATTGAGGACTTGACCAAGGACTGAGATACTCAGAGAGGCCAATACAACAACATTATTATTGAATATAATAAGAGTCAACAAAGGGTTGCAGAGCTAGAAACTGAGTTGGCCTTATTAAAACAGAAAATGGAAACATTGAAGTCTCTGGGGCAGGCTAGCTCTAGCCGCACTATCTCTGACCCACCAATGGAGAAATCTCAACTCTCTTCACAAGGAAAGTCCTTAGATATTGTTCCATATAATATGGGACAAGTGCCTATTATATTTGGAAGGGATAATAGCCTAGGAGAAGGACTCTCTAGGGAGAAATTAATTAGTCAAGTTGAGGAATATAAGGAGATGGTGCAACAAATCCGGGAATCAGCAGGGAAGAGAAATTTGGTAATTGTGGACACTATGTTGAAACACTTAAATACGAGGGTCCAGGGAAAATTGAATAGTGTTCATGAAAATTATGCTCTAATGTCGCAAGCACTTAGGATGTTCCCGAAATATAGAGAGTTGGCCACCCCATTGTTGGACAGATGGAGCCCCAGAATTGAGAAACTAAGATTCATGGCAATATGAGAAAAACAACATGGGAATAAGTATCCTATGGTTATATCATTTTATCAATTTTTCAAGGGAGTCATGGAGCAAAATTTTCATGGGTATGTTTCCCCTATGGAGTTAAAGATCAAAGGTGTTGATGGTTAAAATGACACAAACAACATTAAAACATAATATTTCTACTCTATTTCTCCTGAAAGAGAAAGACAACATGTAGTAGCCTAACTCCCAAGGTCTTGGTAGTTGGTTCTCAACTGTCTGATGTCACTCAATTGGTTCATGCAACTGTAATATTCAAGGGGCCTGTGCTGGTAACAAAGGATTCAAGCTATGACTCTTTTTATCAAAATAGTTCCTGTAAATCAATGGGTTTCAAATAAAAGAAAAAGATAGATCCAAGGGGTAAATCAGTAAGTATGAATTAAATTTATCTAATATCCAGACATATACTTCTAACAATGAATGTTTTCTTAACCGATCACAAAAAACATAGCATGGCACAACCCACAGTATGACTGTACCATCGTATACATCTTAGGTGCTTAATTCAATTCAACTATTCGCATATCACAAGTATTTCCAAGATTTCAAAACAATGCACATTCATTCATCATCAAAACTATAGATCAATAGGCTTCAATAACTTTAATTCAATGACAATTTAATAAGATAATCTTTAAACCTGGTTTCTTTTAATGACTTTCATCACATAAAAAACTATCATGCTTCAGCACAATCACTGGCATTCAGGTGGATTATAACTCATTAACCTTATCAAGCAACACAATTCAATGTAAACTCCATATTTTGTAAACCTACAATTCTATTAACTGTAAAAAGATCTAGTACAATGTATCTCTGCAAAACTCTCTAAAATTCTATCTCCTAGCACTAGGTAAGCCAATCCAATTCTCAATTAGCCAACCCTTACAATGTGATACCCATCTGGTATATATAGATATACAAAAAGAAGTTCGAACTTCACTTCTATCTTAGGCTTTCCACCTTTTTAGTAATAATCAACTTTCTTGGAAACTCAGATCAACTTTGATCCTGAGTTCTTACATTATACATTCAGTTTGATCTAAAAATAGAAGATAGAAATAGAAGAAAAGAAGTCATGTACCCTTAAGACTATCAGTGCTGCATGTATGCAACATGCAAGGAAGAAGAACATCATGCATGCAAGATTTTTATGCATGTGAAGCTAGATCTGCTATGAACTCATCATAACTGGTGAAGACTTGTTGTAGCATATCCATATCTAGCCCATCAATCTAGTCATCTTCAAATTTGATGCGATCCAACTCAACTGTAGCAAACTCTTTCATACTTTTTACCTTGATCAATTCTCTCCCTGCAACTTTTATTTCTTCTTTGACTTCTACAAGCCGATCTATCACCAAGTCTCCTCCATCATCTTTCTCCTGCATGAGTCCTTGGAATCTTTCATTCCATTTCTCTCTAGCCTGACTCAATGACATGCCATCTTTGGTCATTACATTCACATCTACAATTATAGCCATAACCGCTTCCAACTCTTCCAACTGTTCAGTTAAATTATTAACTACTTCCTGAATCTCATCCTTATGCTTGCTCACAAAGCCAGTCCTAAACTTAAGTATACAAGAAGTCTTTTCTACAAAATCTTTGTTATCATCTTCAAGTATAGATTTTTCTAGAAGAGTAGTTAGAGGCAATGTATTTATCTTCTCTAACTTTTCACTATACTCCTTATACTCTTCTTCTAATTTTCTGGATGCCTCAATGTATTGATGCATCTCTTTTATTACTCCTTCTGCCTCCTTGTAGGTTTTGAATCCTTTTGTTAAAACCTCACCTACCTTGTGGTTCAATTTATCTATCCACTTATCAACCATCTCCACCTTACCTCTAACCTGCACCAATTCATCAACCTCCTTTTTGCTTAGCAAAACAGGAGTCTCAATAGCTGCAACCTGTTGTGACCTTGGAGAGAAGACACTCTTCAAGAATGCATGTAACTTATCCAATTGAGCCTTAAGCTCATCTTTCTTTTGTTTGTCCTTCATCATTCTTGATTTAGTTGTTGAAGCCACCACATCAATCAGATTCATTTGTTGATTTCTCATGGGTCTTCCCAAATTAACCGTACTCAATTGATAGTTTGTTAGCTGCATATCCCCTACCTCCTTTTCAGTCATAGGCATGGCACATTCAGCAACTATCTCCCCTTTATCTGTGAGTCTAGTAGAATGTAAAACTTTAGCCTTCTTTTTAGGCCTTTCCTGTTCAATCTCCTTCATCATGTCCACCCAATTAAGAGGTTGAGGAGGTGTTCTGGCTCTCTTCTGCAAATCTAATTTCAACCATGTAGGAGCACTGGGAGTAGTCATCATCATGGAAGAGGAAGCGGCAACTATAGAGGATGGCTAAACATTTACCTCAGCTTGAGAATCAACCTTTTCCTTTTCTTGTTGCTCCTGCATCATATGCATCTGCACCAACTTCTCAGTCTCTTCTCTATCTCTCTGTTCCTGCATTTTCTTGTCTTCTTCTTCTTTTCTCAATCTCTCTTCTTCCATCTGATCCTTCTCTAATTTCTCTTTTTCTAAGGCCTCTCTTTCCAACCATTCTGCCTCCAAAGCTTTAAGTTTTGCAGCTTCGACATCTTCTTCCTTTTGCTTCCTAATTAACTCTTCTGCCTCTTTTTCTTTCCTTATCTTTTCTGATTCTTCCTTTTCTATCCTTTCCATTTCTAAGGCTATGAGATTCTCTACCTTTTCCCTTTCTTCTTCAGCTTGCTATTTCTTTATTAGCTCTTCAGCATCTCTTTCCTTTCTTAGAGCTTCAGCTTCTTTTTCTTTCTGTCGATCCTCCTCTACAAGCTTCAATCTAGCAACCAAGGCTTCCTTTTCCCTTCGGTTTCTTGCTTTCTCCTCCTCAAGATCATGGATCTTCTGTATCAATTCTAGCTTGTCATTTTCTTCTTTGACCTTGATCTCATGCTCTTGTTGCCTCATTTGCTCCTCCATTTCATCAGCTATTGTCCTTGTTTCAATTTCTTTTGCCTTTAATTGCTGTTGTTGAAGTAGAGCATCAACTTGTAACTTTGCATCCATTTCCTTTTGCTTCTCCGCTATAGCCCTTGCATCAGACTCTCTTGTAGCATCTTCAAACTATTTCCATTGCTCTTCCTATGTTAGAATTTGCTCAATAGTCCCTTCTAAAGGCATGTTTTCTTCCAGGTCCTTCTCTGAAAGAGTTTCATCTGAGTCTGTCTCAATTTCTACCAATTCTTCCTCCACTTCTTTTCCTTTAGCAGCTTTAGCCATGGCATAAAGTACTCAAACTTCTTTACTTTTCGTTCTTGTGAGTGGGGCTTGTGTGGATGACTCACCCAATGTGGGTGTAGAAACAACAGATTCAATTGGAACATCTCCCTCTGATGTCTCTTCTTCTTCATCAACTACCTCAAGCTCTATTTCTTCAACATCCAGAGGAAAGAATTCTAATGGTTCCTTGGAAGGTGCCTTTCTCTTAATCCTCTTGTATCCTTTACCCTTCTTAATGACTGGTCCTTGAGGAGCTTGAGCTTTCATCATCAACCATTGCACACTTCTATCCAAGATTGTTCTTCCAATTTTCTTAATATCAATGGTTTCTTCCTCATTCCAATCTATTGGATCTAAGTTTTTGGTGCCAATGTTCAAAGCTTCATATGAGGGATCCAATACAATTCCATCATCCACCAAAGTGTCAGGAATATTGTCTTTAATACCAAGCTCTGACATGAGTGAGACTAATAATCTCTCATAATTCTTCTTCCTCAAGTCATATTCATCCTGTCGATCACACCAAAAATCCTCTAACAAATTAAAGTGTTTAGTGAACACTGAAGGTAATAAAACATGCATTTTCTCCCTTGGATCAAAATACTTACGAGCTGTATACAATCCCAATTTCAATTTTATCAACTCATTACAAACCACCTTTGCTCCCTTCAAATGTTGACAATTATATTCACCCAATGTCATGGGAAATTAATGGCATCCTATTTTGTGCTTGATCCCAAACCTAGCATTAACTCCAATGGTCTGATACACAAACTCCATAAGCACTATTCTATTACTGCAGCATCTTGGAAGCAAATGGGGATGACCTTCAAAACCAAACAATCTGAAGTATGTAAATTTGGGGTATTGGATGTACCAACTTCCCCATTCAGAATTGAATGCCATGGCTTCTTGACTTAATCTGTATCCTACATCTCCACTCAACTGGTTGATAACCACATATAGAAATGCATCATTGACTCTTCTGAAATGAGTCTCAGCAACCTGAAGAGATAATTGATCATAGTGTTCCCATACTTTCTATTGTCCATCCAAAGTTCCCATCACACCCACTCTGTTTAATCCTGGGAAAATCCCCAATCTTGCTGCAGCATAAACCACATAAGAAGTCATGAAGAAAGTTTTAGTCTATCTAACCCTTGTGAGCTAATCATGTATGGCATCATAAAAAATCACTGACCAATCAAATTGGTAATCACCCTGAAAGATTACTTGAATAAAATGAAACATCCATTCCTTGAAGTGGAAGGAATCCCTCTTCCCAAACACTTTGGATGGCATTAATATCAAATCAGATATCTCCTTTTTGAAATCTGTCCTCTTTGGCTGGTCTGCTAGCTTACTTAAAGATTTCTTCTCTGTGCTTAACCATCTCTTATTCAAGTGAGACTTATTGGAGTCTTTATGCTTGCTATATTTCTCCAATGCCTCTGCTTCAGTTAGTTGCACCAAGTTCTTGGGATCAGGAACATTAAATATGCTTTGGAACATTTGCAGAGTAAGATCTATAATCACATTATTTTGTGAATCCATGCATAGTCTTGTAGCAGGATTATAAGTACTGGCCACTGTCAATATCAACTCCGAACACTGAACTGATAAAGGAAACACAGTGATGTGTGCAAGACCAGAGTCAACAATCCTTTGTGTTCTCCCTATCAAGTTTGCCCGTTCTGCAAAGGTCTCTTCATGTAATTCTTCAAATCTATATTGGCCCAGATTAGTATCCATGATATCTGACCAGTCTGATTCCACCTTGCTCACTTTCACCACCGAATTCCTATGATCATACCTTAATGTATAAGGTAGTTGTTCTAGTTTCATCTTCTTTATTTTTGGTGTTGTCCTTGATGTTCTAGCCAGTTGATTCCTTCGAGCAACCTCTCCTGACATTCCTGACATCTTTCAACTTTCCTGCAAGCAAACCTCTAATTAGATCTTTAGATATCATCATAAAACATGCTTTTAAAACATACTTGTTACACATACATCAGAGTCGGAACCAGACAGAAGCTCAAAACAATCTCTTTTACAAAACTAGCGGACTTAGAGCAAAAACCAACATGGAAACCTCACCAAATAACAAACGGGCTCGGAGTTGGAGTTGGAGAAGTTATTGGAACCAGGATCGGAACAAAAAATGGATTTGGTTTTCTTCGATTTTTCATTTTTTTCATATTCTATTTCCATTCCGCCTCCGCCTCCGATTTGGTTATCGTTACTTCGAAAAAAGACTTTCCCACTATATGCGGAGCCAGACACGGGATGAAAACAGAACTGATAACCTTCGCAAACAAAATTCTTAAGTTCAAGATCAGTTCCGATCCCGCCTTTGCCAGTTATCATATACTTCAAGGAAACGCTTTAAAACTCAAAATCGGAAACGGGATAGAAATGGAATCGATGACTTTTGTAAAACAAAACTGTTAGGTCCATAATCTATTCAAATCCCGTCTCCGCCTATTCTAATCATGACATCATCAAATTTATTCATTTTCAACATCACTTCATGATTAAAACCTAGGTCGCTATAAAATGGCAAAGGAGCTTTAAAACTCTACCCTCATATGACTGTGGGGAACAATTGCATTTTAGGGCCATTTATTTAAATCTTATTTAAAGTAATTGCAGAGACCAATGAAACCCTAACCTAACAAACCCGATAAAAACTAGGGCACGGGTTTAAACCCTGCCCTTCTACCAGATGACGAAACCCTAATCAAACAATAAATCCAATCTACCCTAACTCACTGTAAAATCTCTAATCTACCTCACTGTAGATTCTTAATCTAATAAACGCCATTAAAAACCCTTAATCTAATCTAATCTACTGCAAACCAAAAATGACACGATGCAATCACGATTAAGATGTGAAAGTGACAATGCCCAAAAATAGAAAGAAACGACATGATAAAACAAGACAACAAAGATTTAAAGCAAAAAAAAACAAGACAAAACAAGAACCTACTCATTCAATCACATCGATGATCATAGAATTGCTTTAGAACACAATGATTGAACACATGAGTAGATATAAAGCAAAACACAATGAACACAACTACAAAAAAACAAAGAACAACAAAGATAAAAGACCTACGTCAAACGCAAACAAAACCCACGCTAACTTTCTGAATCGATTCACACACAATACCCCTTCTCTATCTCAATCAATTTGCTCAAACAAACTCTACTATTGCTCTCCGCGCTCTCAAACTTGTAATAATAACAATAATGATCGGCTTTAACCCTTAATAAAGGAAAATATGTGAATTTCTACCTACACCGGCAACCACCATTAATGCATTAAAACACAGTAAAGGCGGAGTTGGAACTATAAGAGAATGAACACTGGTCTACAGTGCAACTTCAGTCAAAAAGTCAACAACAAAAATGAATGGTGGGGGCAGAACTATAATGGAAATGGAATCTTAAATTCATAAAACTCCCAAACTCAATTCCCATTCTGGTTCCAGCTTCGCCAACCAAAAACAAAACAAAAACAAAAACAAAAAGTTAAGTAAAAGACCAACCTAATAAAACAAAACATGAAAATTGAGACAAAGCAAAAATAAAAAAGGTAGCGGAGTCAGGATCGGAATAGATTGTGATTTTGTAAATTTTGATAAAAAACCATCCCAATTACCACTCCGGCTCCGCTTCTGCCAAAGACCAAAAACAAAGGCAAAGAAAAAGACTGTCGGGATAGAACCAAAAACAAGCCTCAAAAGAACTTTCAGAACTTGATTCAGCTCTAGTTCCAATTCTGACAGAGAAACCAAAGAACAACAAAGTATTGACAAAACTAGACTCCAAACTTTGTTTCAAAAACAACTAAGTACAAAAACACAAAGGGGGACCCATTTTGACCAAGGCAAAAGATGGGGTGGTTATGCAAGGCATAACAAAAGGGTTAAAATCCAAATATGATGGAATGGATTTAACTCAATTGCCACACATTCTGCATAGCCAAGACGAGGTAAAAGCTTTGCAGGTTTGGAAAGATCAGATGACTAATATAATAAAAGCTCAGACACATGAGATGTGGAGAAATGATGACATTGGTATGCTAGAGAATACACTGGAGAAACTATCATTTGTCATTAGTTTCTTAGAAAATTTTGATAAGAAGGCCATGTTAGTAATGGAGAAATATGCACCCTATCAAGATAAGATTGATTAGGTTATGGATTTTAAGTGGCCATCTGAGGAAGATTTTGAATTATAGAAAAAGGTATTCACTGATGAGTTTGAAATATGAGTATTATAGTTGAGAAATGCAACTTGGTTATGTATAATATAGATTTGGCCTCAGAAGTTATATTTGAAAATATGCATTTCCCTTTCAACTTCAGGTATGAGCTATTGAGGTGGAATGAAGTGTTATAATGGTTAAAGATTCCTTTGGTATGAATGAGTGGCCCTTTGAAGGGTGGTTTCTTTTCTTCCATATCAACTAATGATTATTCTTTTCTTATGCCTTTTCCCTCCAAATGCATGATGCAAATGTAATTGAATTGGGACTTAGCAGTCCAATGAAAAATGGACATGTGTACCCTTTGGCCTGAAGCTTGTTTTGCTCCCTTGTTTTATAAAATGGAATTCTGGGCCATGGTATAGGGTCTGCTGAAATATTCGAGATTTGTGAAATAAGAGTTTGGTGATATAGAGAGTATGAATGTAATTCCAAGTCTTAAGGTTTTGAGTTAGATAAGAGAACTTGGTCAATTATGGGGTTCTTAGACATGTTTGTATTAAATATGAAAATGTTTTAAGTCTGTTTTCTCTCTTGTTGTGACATTTTGTAGGAATTATTAATGAAATATTGGTCCAAGATAATTTTCATTGATTTTCATTTGTTCTTTACTGTGAATTACGTTTAACGATGGCTCTGGTTCAAAGGATCAGTTAATCAATAATTTCATGCAAGCTAGCAATAGGATTCATAAAGTAGTGATAGACTTAGATAAAAATATATGGATTGTAATGTGATTCATATGGATCATAAGTGTTTAAGATGAAATTCACCCTGTAGTTCATTTTTCTCATTTAACTCCATGCTTTAGGATATGGCACTGGAATTTTGATCATGGTTATATTTTCTCATGTCTTGTGTTATGACTTCAAAACATTTTATTCAAATATTTCCTATCAATCTACTTTAGTTGTGTTTGCGATTCTCTGCTAATTGGACCCGAACCTTTTCGAGGAATAGCCAATTTCTTGAAGGATTTCATCCTTTTAGAGTAGATGGGGGAATCTATTTGTTGTTCATCAATGCGTGGTTGAATTGTTTAATGTTGTATTTAAAGAACACATTTTTGGGAATACCCTCCTAGGTCTTATAGAGCCCGAAGTGTAGGAGAATTAGCATTATCACTTTTTCTCATCGAGTTGGCCAATCACTTCCTAGAATTTTATCATTGAACATGGCAAGTTCATAGAAGCTCTCGGGAAGTCTGCTTGGGTTGTAATAAAAAATGCCAGTAGTAGGATCGACCTTATTCATAGTTTTATTCCTTTGTTTCAGATTAGATTTCTTCCCATTTTTACTTCTACAAAATTTAGAAATATGTCTTGGTTTATTGCAAGTGTAGCACACAACATTTTTCTAACTAGATTGATTTTTATTTAACCTTGATCTGGGTATGTGTAGGATCATGATGGGCCAAAAAGTGGCAATATGTAAGTGATATGATGGCCCATGTTTCTGATGATTTTTTTTACCCAAAATTGATGAAACGAAAAGAGTTTTTAAAGGAGATTCTCATCTTTCCACCAATATAAATTATGCTTTACTTTGAATTTAACAAATTATTATTATTCATTTTCTATTTGAATTACGACTAAAGTCCTGACTGATAGGCTGATTGAAAAACATCTATAGATTTCAAACGGTATCACATTTTTGAATCCAAAACATGCGTCACATTCTATGCTTCACATACTATAGGATTAAGAAAAATAAAATTAAATTTCATGAAGTTTTTACCAAGTTAAGGTGGTCATACATACGAGTTTTTATATTTTTTTAAATTTGTAATAAAAAAATCATAATTAATTATTTACTTGGAAAAAAATTACAAAAAATATGCATCACATCGGGACATGAGTCCTCTACTTATATCTAAAATCGTATAAAAAAAATATTATCATTTTATTGTGTTTAGGGTGGTCAGACAAACACCTACTTCTTATTTTTTCCCTAAAATTTCAGTACTACTACATTGAAATTTCAAGTTTTCACCAAATAGATTTTTGTTTTTTTAAAATAAAACTAGTAGTTTAGAAACTACATCCAATTTTCTACAAATTCTATTCTTACATTTTTTTAAATAATATAGATAACTTATTCAAATTTTTTATGTCAAGTTTCATAACTCTAATTTTCTGAATTTTCATTGCCACTTAAGGGCCTATTTTTTCCATGATGATCCTGCACATACCGATCTGCACTAGTTAGGTTTATGTACAAATGCATTACATGTATAGCAATATCCTTGAAAATATTGAATCATTCTACCAATATTGAATCTATTCATCATCATTATCTAACTTTTGCACTCAATGGCTCTATGTCCAAATTTATGGCAAGAAAAACATTGTCCAACAAAGAATCCAACATTCTAATTCATTCTATATCTACATTTTGTTGCTCCATGACCAAATTTATTGCATGAAAAACAAATACCATTGAAATATGGGTGCCTTTGAGCATTAGGTTGTTTGGTAGGAGACCTTTCAATTTTTCTTCTTTGATTCTTGAATTGTCTACCATTATCTCGAGTCTTCCTTTGATTGTCAACCTTGTTAGAAGTCTGATTTTCCTTTGAGCTTTGTTCTTCTTCAAGTCCTAGACCAAATTTATCCTTAGCTGGTTTCTAAAAAGCAATCAGCTCATCAAGCATTGTGGAACCTTTTATGAATTTTTCCTCATGAACTCTTGCTTTCTCCAAATCAAAACTTAGAGTTACTACTTCTTGTTCAAGCTTTGTACATTCATTGATGTTGCTTTGAATTTCATCTTTTTGATAGTCCTCAATTCTATTCTTTTCTTTCACTTGTATCTTTAGTTCAGTGATGTCCTCATTTTCTTTCTTCAGCTAATCACTTACTTCTATACACCTTTCTATGAATTTCTTGATTTTTTCTCTCAGCTTCTTGATGCACTCATTTGTTTCTTTTAAGTTTTCCCTTAAAGTTTCTTTTAGATTTTAACTTTTTTCTAGATCTTCAAAAGCAACATGGAGTTCTTCAGTTGTAGATATCTCTTTTGGAGGAATAAGATACTATTTGTCAGTAATGTGTTCAAACTTCAGGATCTTCCTTGTTAAAATTTTCAAAAGGAACCAAGCTCTGATACCAATTGTTGAACACCCAGAATACTAAGAGGGGGGGGTGAATCAGTATTCTACTAAACCATTTAACTGCTAGCCATCCAATAGTTAAAAAATATATAGCTACAATTGTAAACAAAAACATGAAAGAAATAATAACATCACATGACACATGAATACCAAGATTTTTACATGGAAAACCTAGAATGGGAAAAACCATGATGAGGATTAGCTCACAATATATTATAATCAGACATAAGATATTATAGGGGCACACTACTAGGACACACTATCCTTGAAAGGCTCATAGATTGAAATAATTACAAAAGAGTGTGGATCACTGCCAAAAGAATGAAATGATGAAATACACCTTTAGTGTAATGAGTTCAATTCCAATTAAGCTCAGGAATACAAAATCTTGCATGGTTTGTAGGTACACAACAACTGCGAACAATCTCACACAATATCACACTGTTGCAAATCACTTCTTGTAATTTTCACATTAAACATATACACACCTCTCTACATCTATATATCCATCACAAAGAATTTTTCACACATATATACCAACTTACATTAACATACATCAATTAGGTCAGCCTAATTGGATGTGAACATACTCGATTCAAAATAATTTTTTCGGCTCAAAAACTTCTTTGGTGCTCACTTAGACAAATAGTGCAAGACATAAATTAGGTTGGCTAGGACCTAATAAATAACTCTTTAATCATCCATGAAGTGTACACCACTTTTCTGAGTTGATTAGAGGAAAACCCATACCAAAAACTATCAGTTGAACTTCTATCATTTATATCTCTCACCCTATTCAACCAAAATCACTGAAAACTTATCCATAGCTACACATAATAGTATTGATTAACATATTAAATCCACATAAGATGATCTTATGATATGAAAAATTCTAGAGTAGATTAATGGATTAGAGTACTTGAATCACCGTTTACCGAATACAAAAAAACTATCACAAACCAATGTTGGCATCAATGACAACACACTAGAGGGATTCTTCTTCATTGTTCCAACATATTATTGGCTAGGAATAAATGCAAATGTGAATAATATAGTGCAAGGGTGCAAAATTTTCTAGCATGCTAAGGAAATTAAATATAACACATGACCATATTAGTCATTACCAATACCATATAGGTCATGGGAACACATTATTTTGGATTTTTTCTTGGGATTACCTCAAAAACAAAGGGGTAATGACTCTATTTTTGTTGTTGTGGATAGGTTTTTCAAAATGGTACATTTCATTTCTTATCAAAAGAGAAGTGACACCTCACATAGCCATATTATTTTCAAGGAGATAGTTAGGTTGCATGGCCTACATAAAAGAATAGCTTTAGACAAGGATACAAAGTTTTTAGGTCATTTTTGGTGTAGCTTGTCGAAAAAGTGGGGAACATAGTTGGGTTTTAGTTTAGCCTACCATCCATAGATAGATGTTCAAAAAAATATTATGTTCATTCGAGTTTGGGAAATTTTTTAAGATGTCTTGTAGGAGACAAACCAAATCAATAGAACCTAATATTATCTTAGGAAAAAAATTCCTACAATAATGCAGTCAATAGGAGTGTGGGAAGAAGACTTTTTCCGTTGTCTATAAATACAGCCCAAGAGAAATAGATGGGTTAATGAATACTATATATTTTAATAGGCCTAGTGCTATAACAAAAAAAAATGTTGAGTATATTCATGAGTTGTATAGTGGTGATCCCACAATACTAGTTTACAATTTTTGGCCAAATTGGACACTTAACTTATTTTTTCTAACTAAATCTTCACTTTCAAACACCTATAGCAGCTAAAACGTGGGGAATTTGAATATGATGCAAACTAGTGATTTGTGACATTTTGTCTATAGATTCTAAATATATTTTTTTCAATTTTTTTGGAATTAGATTGCACTTATTTTCCCATCTCCTTCGAAAACTAGTTTTTTCAGTAAACACCATTTTTAAGGAGTGACGCTCACCGTATAACACATAATTTTTTCTCCATGAAGGATAAAATTCTAATTTTTTCAAAATTAGATTTGTAACTATGATATCTAGTGCTTCCAATTGGTTTCATAGTGTTTTATTGAATATTTTTTCCTTAGTCAAGTTTCAAAGTCAAACCAATTATAATTTAGACATAGGCAAACCATATAAGATATTTTTTTTTGTATGTATCAAATTTTTTTTTTTTTGTTGGATCAAGGACTTCAATATCTGGTGCACTCATAAAAAAAGTGAAAATATTCTATTTTTCCACATGTGCAGAATAGAGAGCTCCATTTTTGGTGAAAAATCTACATTCACAAGAAATAAATATAAATATAATAATAAAAATTAAATTTATTGAAAATTATACTTTTTGGGAAGCTTATAATAAGGACTAGATACTTAAAAAAAATTAAATTAAATGAATTCATTTGATCTCCCAAAAGGTAAATCAAAAATGATTTTTTATCAACATTTTGATAGGTGTAAAGGAGACTTTGTTATAGGTATGGATTAAAACTACCGAGGTTCTATCCAAGTGGATTTGATCGAAGGTGGTTTGATCAAACCCTCTTCAATTGGAATCCTTAAAATGGAACTTTTTAAGACTTAAATAATTGTATTTTCTAAAAAAATGTGATTTCAACAAAAAATAGAATCTCCCAGAAATTGAAAACTAGCATTGTGGGATCACTCATAGTAAAGTGAAAAAGAATTTGTAGAAGAGTGTAATAAAATACAAGAAGAGATTTGATATGCATAGAAGAGAACAATATTTTCTAGTAGGGGAGATGGTAATGACACATTTGGGGCAAGAAAGGTTCCCATAGGGAACATATATTAAATTAAAGTGGAAGAATATAGGCCCATGTAGGGTCTTCAAGAAATTTTCATCTAATGATTATGGAATATAACTTCCAATAGGGATAGCTATATATCCAATCCTCAATGTTGTAGATCTATATAAATATTATTAAGGTGAGACTAGTAAACTAGGGAGTATAGATACAAACTTGTAGGATGCACAATAATGGTTACACTAACTACTTGCAAATAATTTTTAGGATTTAAATAAGGTGATTAATTCCTGAGTGGAAACGAAGCCCAGAAGGAAGGAGTATGTAAAAATATATAGTTTATTGGAAGGGGAAACTTGAAGATTCAAATTCTCTTGGATGAATGTCAAAGACTTGGATAAATATGGAATCTAAATTTTAGACTTCACAAAATGTTCATGAGCTTGAAACTCATGATTTTTTTTTATTTACTTGACATGTCTAATCTAGGAGCATTTGAGTTCATAGGCAATCTTGCATCACCCAAAAATATTTCCTTTTAGTTTTTCTTTTTGGATTTTATTTGTGTAGTTGGTTAATGGCTCAAAGAGAGAAATTTATAAATAATTTGGAAAAACTAATGATGTATTCTTTTAGAGGAGCTAAATGAGTTGTCATAAGATAAATTCATAAATTTGGTTGAAAACGAGTTATGGTATTGCATATTTTTCAACCTACTACCTAACATTTCTAGATTGTACATGTTAACCAAATGATTGTAGTTTTTTAAATGACTATGGGTTGCTTAGTTTCAAACCACAACTGAACATTGGTATAAAATCCTAAGTAAACTAGAACTTTGTTTCAATTGATACTTGGTTGGTGTAGATAGATTTTCTTGGGTATGTGCAGGATCATGATGGGCCAAAAAGTGGCAATATGATGGGTATGTGGCTGATGACTATTTTTTTACCCAAAATTGATGAAACGAAAAGGGTTTTTAAAGGAGATTCTCAAATTTCCACCAATATAAATTATGATTTACTTAGAATTTAATAAATAATAATTATTTATTTTCTATTGAATTATGACTAAAGTCCTAATTGATAGGTTGATTGAAAAAAATCTATAGCTTCCAAATGGTATCACATTTTTTTAATCTAAAACATGTGTCACATTCTATGCTTTGCATAATATAAGATTAAAAAATAAAAAATTGAATTTCATGAAGTTTTTTGACCAAGTTAAGGTGGTCAGACATATGAATCTTTATATTTTTTAAAATTTGTAATAAAAAAATTATAATTACTTATTTACTTGGAAAAAAATTATAAAAAATATGCATCACATCGGGACATGAGTCCTCTACTTATATCTAAAATCTTATAAAAAAATAATATCATTTTAATGTGGTTAGGGTGGTCAGACAAACACCTACTTCTTATTTTTTCCCTGAAATTTAAGTACTACTATATTGAAATTTCAAATTTTCACCAAATAGATTTTATTTTTTTGTAAATAAACCTAGTACTTTAGAAACTACATTCAATTTGCTACAAATTATATTCTTACATATTTTTGAAATAATATAGATAACTATTCAAAATTTTATGTCAAGTTGCCTAACTCTGATTTTTCTGAATTTTTTGCCACTTAAGGGCCTGTTTTTTCCATGATGATCCCGCACATACCCTCTTGCATTGTAGGAAAATTGATGTCATATAACCTTGCAAAGTTTTTAGATGCAACTAAAAATTGAGAGAAACTTGGTTCAAACTAAATGATTGTGATAAATTTGGTTCCAATTAAACATCTGTGAGAAATTGGACTCCATCTAAATATTGCAAGAATTTTTGCTCCAATTAGATATTTGCAAGATTTTTTTCTCCAACGAGACATTTACAAGAACTTTCCCTCCATCAAAACATTTGTAGGGAAACATTGGTGAGTTTAACCTAACAATGTAATGAACTAGTTTCAATGCTTATATCTACCTATGACATCAGTATGATGGTCAATGACATCATTAAGAATGGATTGTAGAAAAAAGTTGTCCAACTAAATCGAAGGGAATTTCATGATGGAAGATGTCAATTACAAATTTTTCTCTTGCAATTGTAGTTGTGTTGTTTTGAATTGTATCTATATTTATGAAATTTTAGTCTATATATACACTTGTAGGAATATGGAGTTCATCTAAACTTGTCAAACTTTGACCTACATTTGCACTTTAGTTTCTTGCAATGAATTGGAGGTTGTAACTACCTATTTCAAATCTGATTCATCTTCCATGGTTTCTAATGGATAAAAGGGGAAATATGCACTCACTTGGGATATTTTGGAAAATTGTTGAATGTTGATTATGAATAATGTTCATTTGAATGTGTGAACCCCTAAACCTTCAATTGCACAAAAACAACAAACAAATCAAGATGTTAGATCATATGCAAGCAAGAATGAAGGATTCCCCATGAAATCCATTTACTAAAACTTAAACTAGGAAAATGAAGAACAAAATATGAAAATGCAAATGAATCCTAATTAAGCAAGAAAACTTGTGATCCCATTGGGGAATTGGTGCCAATTGATGTGTCGAAATTGGCCCTTTCCCAACTCCTAAATTGCAATGTTGATGTATGTGGATTGATCAAATCTCTTCAATGAGATTTGAGCATAACCTAGCTCTGGAATTATGAAAATGATGAATATGAGGAATGATGTGCACAAAATTGGCTCTCAATATCAAGAGATTAACTTTGCATAAAATTGTGGATGAATAATGAGAAGATAAGACTTTCATTTATAGATTTTAATTTGGAAGAGAGAGCAAGATTTGGACAATGTGGGACTAAATTTCACCCAATGGCCAAATGCTACTTGTCACCATGTGAATGGTTGATGGTTATGCACATTTTGGACAAAGTGCCAATAAATGCAATTAGGTGGAATTTGAAATTGAGGAAATGACATGTGAGAGGGAAAAAAGAATGAAATAAATGCCACTTGGCTCAATGCACAAGGACATGTAAGAGGAGTGAATGCTTTGTTGGAAGTACCCATCCACTTGGACTTTTTGAATTCAAATTTGAGTGAATATTCCCTTTTTATGCCATGTGAGGGAAAATAGAGATTTAATAAATGAATTAAATCTATTTTCATGTGCAAGTTGCATTCTCTAGAAG
Organism: Sequoiadendron giganteum; assembly: GCA_007115665.2. Taxonomy (NCBI): domain Eukaryota; kingdom Viridiplantae; phylum Streptophyta; class Pinopsida; order Cupressales; family Cupressaceae; genus Sequoiadendron; species Sequoiadendron giganteum. Next base: position 802,487,038 of record CM021100.1, read on the forward strand.
ATTTTAGTGATAGGGATTAACTTAATCAAGATTTTGATTAATTTAATAAGGGATTAGATGATTTTGACAATTTTGAATCAAATTGATGAGTTAATTTAAATCAGAATTGAGAGGAAGTGATTTAATTAAATAAATGATTTTGATTTATTTAATTAAGAAGGGAAATGTTAGATTAAATCAAATAAGGTTTAATTTATTCAATTTAATAAGAGGACTTTAGAAAATTTAATCAAATAAAATGATTTATTTAATTAAACAGAGACATAAGATTAATTAAATTAAATTGATTAATTTAATCAATGGAGGTGAAAGACTTAATGAAATAAATAATGATTTATTAAATTAAGAGATGAAAGATGATGAAAAGTTGAGACTATGATTTAGGAGGAAATGTCGTTAGTAATTAGGATCAAGTGTACCGAATCGAACTTATACATTTCCATGTCTACATTTTGCCCCTCTTTGAAGCAATGTACTTGTTGCATTGATTCAAAGAATAAACTACTGTGATCAAAGTTCAAAATTTCTCAATTTTTTCAGATGCCCCACTGCTGCCCTAGCAGAAGGATATTGCTAGTATATTGCCCCCTCGAGAGATCGAACGAAAATTGTGATTATTTAGATGATCTAGCAAAAAAAAAGGACAAGGTGTTGTTGCACAAAAAATCCCTTGCCTTTGTGGTTTTTATTTTTTATCTTCATGGCTGTGCCTTACCTTTAAATCGATCACATCCTTCGACGTGTGCCACGTGGCTTCCTCTCGAAGCTTTTTTCTTTTCCATATCGCTTTGCTTTTTTTGGTCTCTATCTACATGATGCATGGCTTTCTCTAGCCGCTTTCCAAACTAGGCCCACCATGCAATTTCTATCCTTCGGCATGTGCCATGTGGCTTCCTCTCAAAGCTTTTTGCTTTTCCATATCACTTCACTTTTGTCGATCTCTGTCTGCATGATGCGTGGCTTTCTTTGGCCGCTTTCCGAACTGGGTCCACCATGCAGTTTCTATCATTCGACGTGTGCCATGTGACTCCCACTCGAAGCTTTTCATTGGGCATCCCTTAGTCTTTCTGCCAGGCCTCGTCTACTCAACACGTGATAGTTCTTTGTGCACTGATTATCTTGGAATTGTTGCTACGCCATTTGTACTCGCTTGCTGCTGTGTTTTATTCTGCAGTGCCACGTGTTTGTTTTTTCTGGTGCATGGTTTTCTGTTCCCTACAATGGCATTGTTGGTGTGCTCCTAAGCGATCATTTTTTTTAGTGGTGGCTCGAAGTGATCTGGAGCGTTGATGTTTGCTCACGGCTTTCTTTCTCTATGGTTATTCAGGCAGTGGACTAGCCTATTTATGCAGCCTTTTTTCTCTTTTATGAGGTTGTTGTTAAGTTGCTAAAAGCTCCTGAGCATTGGGAAAAGCCTTTGTAATAATTTTATTAAACTTGAAGACTGCAGACTATGCTAGTCAATTTGGTCTTTTTTTTTCATGTATTTAGTAAGACTGTTAGTCTATGCTGTTATTTTCCTATAATGTATGAATGTCTGCTCTTCAACTTTTGTGATCTTTCATAGCTAAATAAATACAGATCATGTTTCTCGACTCCTCTGTGTTGGCTAAAGTTAGGTTAGATTATGCTATTCAAATTAGAGGATATTTGTTATGTTTAAAGTGCTTTTGAGAAAATTTACTTAATAAACAATATTTTGGTGGTTCGAGCCTTTGCATCCTGCACTGTGCTTCGGTAAATTTGTCTATGATTTTGGTACATCGCCTGTAGTTTAGATTTCATGTTTTGCTATCTTTCTAACCCTTTACCTGCCCCACTAAACGAAGAGCCGGCTTCGATAAAACCCCAGAGGTCACTTAGCTAGCGCACTATGTCCCACAATAGCTAAGTTTTCCATAAAACTGCTACTACCTGCAAAATTTTGCATCAACAGTTCTTTTTCTAGCATATCCAATGGGATGCAAACTAGCACGTTCGCTTGATCTTATAAGTGTGTATGAGTCATTGGCCTATAACTAGGTCGCAGACTGCAAGATTCCCTGGCCAACTCGTACCACCCTTAGTTTTTGTGCACCTAAGAGGCCGTCGAGGTTGTCCTTCACCTCCTTCATCTCCTCCTTCTTCACAGTTGCCTGCTTCTCCTACACCTATGGCTGGTAGAAATTATGTAGCCTAGGACGTTGAAATTCCTTTAGTAGCACCTATGCCTCCTGCAGTATGGGACCCAATCCTTGCTTCCGCTCTAAAAGCTATCCCTAAGTATTTTGGGGATGAGTCAAATGAAAATGTAGCTCTTAGATTTCTTACCGCCTCCTTCCGAGGAAAGGCATTGAATTAGAATAGGAATCTTGAGGCTAATACTATTGCTACTTGGGACCAGCTCGGAACCCCATTTTATGAGCATTTTTTGAATGCTGGTGACAAGTCTTTGTTGTATCATCAACTCACAAGCATAAAGCGAGCTCCTCATGAAGCTCTACCTGATTTCAACGCATGGTTCCATTCGACCTGGTAGAGAGTGCCTATTGGTAGTCGACTGCCCCCAGATTTAGTGTTCATGTTCTACTTAAAGTCCATCAGCCTTGATATTTCCATGATGTTATAGGCTCTTGGCAAAGAGACTCTTCTTGATGCTTATGCCTTGGCTGTCACTGCGGAAAATAACCTGATTATTGCTGAAAAGTTGGCACCGGGACCCATCATGCCATTGTTTCCTGAGTGCAATACCGTGGAAGCCAAAGTTCCTTTGACTAGAACACTTGCAGCTCCTCCCCAATCTATGTACAAATATCCTGGAATAGTCCTGAACACAGCTCTAGTTGTGGCTCTAGTGCCAAATCCCTTAGCTGCCGAGATGAATGAGATGAGAGAGAAAATGAAGGCCATGACTAATGAATTGACTACCATGAAGCGGCAATAATAGAGCTACCAGAAGTTGGCATACCAAAATTATCAAGGCGAAAAAACTTCGTACCAACAAAATCAGTGGCAAGATAGATCACGCGGAAATAATCAGGCTCAGCTGAATAACCAGATTGTTCTGGTGACCCTGTCGATGTAGACCGTCCATCCTAGTTCAAATAAAAAGCTAGTTGTTGGACAAAACAACTTAGCTAAAGATGCCAATTCATGGTGTTTTCCTTGTAATGATGTGCACATGCTAAAAAATTGTCCACGGGGAAATTTGAAATAAAAGACCACAAACCAATGTAGCCAAGGCGAAACACCTGATCTCAACAACCAATCATACGCCTGTCAGTAGATGGACAATGCTATCCTCACTGCTCAAATGCAAGGGATGTCCATTCAACAAGAGTCAGATATAGTTCTAGACCAAGCACTCTTTTCATGGATGGAAGGAGAGGAGTTAGCAATTCCAAATGGCTTTCCTATAACTCAAATTCCATGAGTGCAGTCTGATTACAACATGCATTCAAAGTGGAGACTCATCAGAGAATTCACGTCTCCACCAACTAATGCTTCATTTCAGCCGATGCCTAGTTCACAAGAAGGCCCATCGTCAGTCCCATAGCAGACAACATGGTTCCTCCCAGTTCTCTGAATCTGCCTCCTCCAAAGGAAAAAGCTCCTATGATTGTCCCGACTATTTCCAAATAGCCAAATGTACTAGTCGTGAGGCCAACACCAACTACAAAAACTAAAGAGCAAGCAATCGTGACTCATCAGTTGCAAGCGTAGTTCAATGTGGTGGAACAACTGAAGAAGTCCTCTACCAACACTTCTTTGTGGGATGTCCTGGCTATTCTGGAGTAGAAAGTGCTATTATAAAAGGCATTTTCAAGAGAGGAAGATGCGAAGATTCCTAGTCAGTCCAATGAAGAAAAGATATCTAAGCCAGACCTGGATAAAGTGCTAACAAATCAACCAGATGAAAAGAAAGAAGCTGAAAAGGAGAGTAAGCCTAAACCTAAGCCTTTCTTTCTAACACTTATCATTGGTAAAAATTTGTTATATAATTGTATGATCGACTCTGGTGCTAGCACCACTATCATGCCTAAGCAAGTAGTTGATGCCTTGGGTTTAAAATATGAGCCTCTTAACAAGGGAGTCATGCAGCTAGATGGAAATAAAGTTGATACCATCAAGGTAATCAAGGGATTTCCTATGACATTGTTTTCCTACCCTAGTATCACTATAAATCTGAATACCATACTCATTGATATTCTTCCTCTATTTGGGATTTGTTTGTCCTGAGAGTTCACAGCAAATGTCAGAGGATATCTAGCACCGGACTGGTCACACCTGATCTTGAGGACCAAAAATGCAGCCAAGATGAAACTACTATTGAAAGCTTTGCATTCTGAGCATGTTGTTGATGAGGTTTTTCTCAACTTTGAAGTGACACATACTTCAATTTCCCAGGAAGAGAGGTTCAATGTGGAGTTTCTAGAAGAAGAAGAGGCTACTAGCTCCTAAACGGAGGATGAAGAAAATTTCTTGAATGAGTTTATTGATACAAACCCTTTTGGGAATCATCACGCAATGGGACTCAAAACTTATGTAGTTCATGAGGAAGGGCAGTCTATGCCTAGAGTTATAAAGGAGTCTGAGGGCGAAACACCCTTGGAGTTATGGACTTTGCATTTTGATGGAGTGAGATGGAGAGACGGAGTTGGAGTAGGCATATGTTTGACATCTTCATCTGAGGATAAGACCCTAAGGTCTTACTGCTTCCAGTTCACATGCTCAAACAACAAAGCAGAGTATGAAGGTCTTGTCCATGGTTTGAGTCTTGCATAACAAATGGGTGCAAAGCAGATAAGTGTGTTCAGAGATTCAGAGTTGTTGGTCAACCAAATCCGAAGAATTTCTGTTCTGAAGAATGTTCGTATGAGATCCTGTTGACATAGAGTCTGGGATCTTATTGAAAACTTTGAGGCATTTAACATTCAGGCTATACAAACAGAGAATAACTCTGAAGCCGACTAGATGGCGACTATTGGAGCTCAGTTTGAGCTGGCCTCCGAGTTATTGAAAAATAAGCATGCGATGAGAGTAATTGTAAGACCCGCTATTCCAAACAACAATCAAGATTGGCAAGTGTTCGATAGCGATGCCCATATTGCATCATTTCTCTAGTCATCTAGGGAATTTTCTAATCAATTGCAACCAGAGATCGCCGAATCTTATGGGGATCAAGTTATCCAATTGAATTTCAAAAAGCTTCCAAGAGGCCTAGTCACTCTGGAGAGCCTGTTTGATTTCGATGATGCAACAAGAGACAAAAGAAGGCTCGTAGCTGACAAGGGTGACTATACCGATTTGTATATCAGAGAAGAAAGAAAGCTCAAAGTTAGGAAAGAAGTTTCTCAAAAAAATAAGGATAGACTAAGGCACTTCTATGAAGAATATCCGAGTGTATTAGCCTAGTCATATGATGATCTGAAGGGATATGATCCTAGGATTATTGAGGATACAATTGAGCTATTGGAAGGAGCAAACCCGGTTCATCAAAGACAGAGGCCTGTGAACCCAAAGATATAATCTCTTATGTCACAGGAATTGAATAAATTGATCGCATCTCGAATAGTGTTTCCAATCAAACACAACACTTTGGCATCAAACTTGGTACTAGTCTGGAAGAAGAATGGAGACATACTACTATGCGTAGAATTTCAAGACTTGAAAAGAGCATCCTTAAAGGATCATTACCCCCTGCCTTCAATGGAGGTAAATTTACAGACCATAGCTAGCTCCAAAATGTTTTCAATGTTGGATGGCTTTCCGGGCTACAATCAGATTCGGGTTCAAGAAGAGGACCAACACAAAATAATGTTCACTACAAAATGGGGAACATATGCATATGCCAAGATGCCTTTTGGACTCTCAAATGTTGGAGCCACTTTTTAGAAAGCCATGGATATTTCCTTTAAGGATTTAATCCATAAAATTATACTCATTTATCTAGATGATTTGACAGTATTTTCAAAATCTGTCGGTGATCATTTCGATCATTTAGAGCTTGTCTTCCAGAAATGCTAGGAATTCAGGATTTCTTTAAACCAAAAGAAATGTGTGTTCGGAGTTCCCCAGGGGAAGCTATTGGGGTATGTTGTCTCAAAGGAGGGCATTGCCATTGATCCTGAAAGAGTTGATGCAATCCGGGAGCTTTCATTACTCATAAACAAGAAGGGAGTACAATCATTTCTAGGTAAGGTCAACTTCATTAGCCGATTCATTACGGATTTTGCAGGGATCATTCAGATGATTACCTTGATGCTTAAAAAAGACTAGACTTTCAAAAGGATGATGAAGGCCATAAAATATTGAGCTTATAAAGGAGGCTATTTCTTTTTCCCTTGTATTAGTCAACCCGGACCTATCAAAAGAGTTTATCATATATGTTTTTGGTGGTGGCAATAGTATTGCCATTGTACTTATGAAAAAAGATGATGAAGATAAAAGGGAGTCTCATGTTGCTTTCTACTCATGAACCTTAAAAGAGTATGAGGTAAAGTACAACTTTGTAGAAAAGAAGGCCTTTGCCATTGTGAAAGGGCTTAAGAAGTTTTGACACTTAATATCATAAAATAAGGTGATTATTTGTGAACCACATCCTAGTGTGTGGGAGTATATCATGGAAGGAGAAATCACAGAGAAAAGAGCTAATTGGATCACCAAGATCCTAGATTATGATATTGAAGTCAGGTCTATCAAGACTATCAAAGGAAAGGGACTGTGAGAGTATGTCGCTGAAAAAAGTGAACCAACGACAGAGTTTGAAGCTCTGCAACCTTTGTTACTAAACGAAGAAAACTCTTAGGGCGACTGGCTAGAGGATAGAATGAACTTCATGCAGATGAGAAGGTATTCGATTAATCTCCCTTCTTTTAAGAGGTGTTTCTATCATTTACAAAATAACAATTATGTTCTCTTGGAAGGTGTCCTATTCAAAATCATTTTTAATGTCATCCTGCTAAGGTGTGTGAATGAAGAATAGACCAAGAGAATATTAGATCAATACCACAATGGCCCAGTTGCAGGACATTTTTCTGCAAAGACTACAACAATTAAAATTATATGTGCTGGATATTTTTTGCCAACACTTTTCAATGATTCATTTTCATTAATAAAGTCTTGCAATGAATATCAGTTTTATGTCAGAAAGAGAAAGAATGTTGCTATGCCTTTGAGGCCCATAGTAGTAGAAGAACCCTTTGCTCAATGGGGTCTAGATCTCATTGGAATGATTAATATTTTCTCCTTAGATAGACATAGGTGGATATTAACAACAACTGACTACTGCACTAGATGGGCAGAAGCAGTGTCATTGAAGAATGCAACGGAAGTAGAGATTGTTATCTTCCTAGAGGAGTTGGTAGCCATATTTGGCCCGCCAAAGAAAATCATCTCTGACAATGCCAAAGCTTTCCTTGGCTCGAAGATGAGCCAATTGGAATTAAAGTATGGAGTTTTTCTCGAAAACCTCTTCCAACTATTATTCCTAGGGAAATGGCCTCGCGGAGTCTACAAATAAAAATCTCATCAGGTTAATTAAGAGGATAGTCTCGAAACACTAGAGAGAATGGCATAAGAACCTCCAGATAGTGCTGTGGAAAAATCGTATCACACCCAAGAAGATACTAATGAAATCTCCTTATGAGATGGTGTACGAGAAGGAGGCATTACTGCCTATCTTCATGGAAATCCCTACCCTACAGTTGCTTAAATTTTTGGAGATTGAACAAAACGGAGCAATGGAGGTATAGTTTTCCGAGCTACTCGAGGTCCAAGAGAAGAGAGAGCACACCCTTGAGGAAATGAAAAACCGCTAGTAGGTGGTAAAGAAATGGTTCGATAAAAAGACATCATATCAAGAACTACAACACGGGGACTTGGTGCTCAAGTTCAATGAGCGCGGAGCAAAGCCTGACCAACACAAAAAATTTGATAGTCTCTAGGAAGGGCCTTTCAAAATTGTCCAATGTAAATAGTTCAACTCTTTCGAGTTGGAAGACATGGAAGGTAGTGCCTTAAGTATTCCAGTTAATGGAATACATCTTAAGAAATTTAATTAATTCTACCGATGTGATGGCTTTGTAAATTATAAATATGTAATTATTTTTCCCTGTTTTAAGTTTTGGGTTTTCTTAGTGCTTTTTGAAATAACAACAATAGTGCAAGAAATTGAAAAACTTTGTAAATGAGCCAGGATTTGTGAAAAAACATAAGTATTATATATTATGGCTAGAAAATTTATATTATATAAGATAGGGGCCAGTGGCCTTGTATCAAAATATATACATATATTCGCTATGGAGCGGAGGCTGGAAAAAGGGTAAAAGAAAAATTGGGGACTATTTTTGTTCTCAGATTATCAAGCATTGGACAAACTAGCAATGGCAGCAACTGATGACGTGAGATCAGGGAACACCATTCTTTTGAAGTCCTCAAACCACTAAAGGTTTCAGAATGGTTCGATGTAATATACCTGCATGAGGAAAAAGCAGCCGGCACGAACCTTGGCATGATGCTCCTCATGAGTCTCCAACTCAAAACCAAAGAGGAAGGGTTTGGTTGGCATGGGTCCTCCATGCATCTACAAAAGATGCAGGTTGCAAACTTAGGGGACCCCAAGATCAAATTCGGTAGCATGCACTAATTTCTCCAGTCCTCTGAGGTAGCGCCGAGGGAACACTCGCTTCGTCAGCTTTAGGATCTTGCATTTGGAAACACTGATATCCAGAAGTGAGGCAACAAAGTGAGAACAAATGTAGGTGTTGACCCAGTATTGTTCCTCATACTCCATGCAGTCTTTGCCAAGAACCCATTTAATTGCTTTCACATATAACAGGTTCTTTACGCCTGTCATGTGCTTCAAGCACCTACACCTAATTTTTAGAAAATGAAAATTGCTAAAGTAACTAAAGCTTGCTAAGCTAAGAATGCTAGGAATAATTGTGATTTGTAATGCTACTAATGGCCCTATTTATAGACTGGCCAGGGTTCACCTAATGAGGTAGGCCATAATTACAAGAGAGGCAAAGGGTGTTGCCAAGCCTCGATTTTTAGTGCTATGACGTGTGAAGTGATGAGAATAATCAGGTACAGTTGCAACTTGCTTTGTTCAAATTGTCGAATTCAATAAAGATTGGCCAGGTGTCGGCATAAGGAGCCGTCATCCGATCTGAATCAAGGCAAATATTTTAAGCAGGCTGTTGGGTGATGTGCCCAAGTACAATCAGGAAAATCAATAAATGCAAAAGAGCTTGCAAAAGATATGGCAAGGTTGTCTTGGTTCGCTTTCTAAGAAAAATTAGGTGCCACCTCACGTGAATTCATGTCTCTTAAATATGGAGAGCATTTTGGTAGGTTGGCGATCTCTTCGCATGCATGAAAAGTTAGTGACACATATAGCAACTAAGTGTGAAAGGTTGGCATGTACACTCGCTCAGCCATTTTTCATGAAAATCAAAAAATAGGTTGAACATGCAAAACACATTTATTGTGAAAGTTATCAAAAGATAAAATGGCTAAGTCATTCACAAGAGAGAAAGAGTTTTTCAGAAGCTAAATCATCTATGATAGTTTGCGAAAGGTTCTTACGAATACAAAGAAATGGTTGAGATTGCAGAAAGTTCAACATAGGCCTTGGCCCCAGTGAGTATAGACGAGCAAAGATTAAAGGCGCCTTGTGTAGATATCTATGGACTAGAGTCTTATGCTACCCTAGGCATCCCAAAAAAACCATGCTGGCCCTTCACCAGTCAAGCGGACCAGAGAAAACTGAGCGCGATTCCTCCTAGAAACCAGGCTTTGGTTTTAGAAGATTGGGATAATGTCTTTGATCCTGAGTTATTCCAAAACCCCAAGATCCTTAGGGAAGCTTCATGCGAGAGAATGAAGAAATTAACAGACCCCTTCTGCAAATTTCTATGGGATTGTGGGTTTCCCCAGTATATGGTTCCCCTGGTACATCATTGCCCATAAATTTTAGTAGCATGCACGACAGGCTTCGACTTGGAGATTGAAGTGATAAGTGGCACTAATTTCAGGGTAGTCATTAGCCCTAAAGCTATTCAGGATATGTTATGCATCATGCTCCCCTTGACCCAAAATTTTGAAATTTTTGATATAAAAAGGATGCATGATAAGTGGGGAGTGCTCAGAATGGCATCGTAGTTTTACCACACTGAAATTCCTCAGCCAATAAATGTCTCAACACCACCCAAATTTCCATTTAATTTGGGTGCTTTAAAAGCCGGGCCTTCTTCTATCTATTCTATGTTGGCATTGGTGTGTGGTTTGGATATAGACAAGCAGGTCTTTGAGTTTTCGATGTGTCTCGACTTTATGTTGAGAAAAAATAACATGGCTCCACTTCTAGACTTTGCGAAGGTTATTAGTGATGAGATGAAGCAGCAACTGCAAGACTTCCAGGTCGGTTCTAGGTTCAGGTATCCCTATTTCCTAGCCTACTTAATATTGCATTAGAATCCAAACTATTTGATGACATTTATGTCTTTAGCTGTTTTCGACAAAAGCGGCCAAAGGAAGCCAATTTCGACATGGACTCCTATTCTGTCGAAAAATTTTAATTACTATGCATTTTCGAATTCATTCTTAGCCCCAAATTTGTGGGCTTTGGATGGAGTTGGGATCAAAATGGCCGCACACCTATCGTCAAGGCAGAAATCAGTTGGGAAAGCTCATGCCACCCTGCGATTGGTTCTTTGGCACAAATTTCACTATGCTCTGCATGCAAGGTTTCACCCAGGAACCTTTCCAGCTCCCATTTTTTCTTTCTGAAAAAGTGTTGGCTCTGGAAGCAATGAGACAACTATGTAATATTGATAATGATTACTTGGGAGGAAAGCATTTAACCTCCTATTTGATACTGTCGGTCATGTTTGGTTCCGTGTTGCTGGTCAAGAAAAGGACTTCGAAGATTGAAACTTCACAAATTCTATATTCAAAGTTGGGTCATCTTGGTTTGGTGCTGATAAATGACACCTGGCAATACAACCCTGAAAATAATTTATCGGAGGTTGGCATAAAAATCCCACATCGGCCTTGGTTATTCTGGGACCCTCAGAGAAATATTGAAGAGGGGAATTTAAGGTTATATTTAGGCCTTGAATATTTTCCTACTGAGGACAAGTGACCACCATGGCTGAAATTTTACTACATAGCAGGGAAGCCCAACCAGTCCCTGTGCAGCCAATTGCATAAGCTTGAATGGAGTCCAGAAAAAATTTGAGACTTCTGAATTTTCTGGTAGGAGATTAAGGAAACCACCAAGCTTTATGAAGAGGTTGCTCTCGATGAAAAATTTGATGATATCTGGGAGAACGTGCATCTAGATCTAGAAAGGTCTCTAAACCCTTCAACGTCAGAACAATAATATAGGAGGGAAGAGTTTTCCACGGAGCCCAGAGAAGAAGTAACTCAGAATCCCCCTACCATTGAAGAGAATCCAATGCATGAAGAAGATGCTAGTAAACAACTTGCCCAGCAGGAGGATTCATCAAACAAACAAATGTCGGAGCCATCCAACTCCTCTAAATCAACCAGGAAGTGGCCAAGGACTACCAATAGTCGAAGGCAGGTCATTGTAGACCTTGAGGATTCTATGAATGAAAAGCGGCCATGAACAGGAGAATCCAGTGGAGAGGAAGAGCACCAGTTGGAGGAAGCGGTTGTATTGTCTACAGCTCCTCAAGAGCCTCAGGTATCATTTCTTCCTTCTTCTCTTTCTACTATGTCTCTAGTCTCTTCTTCATCTACCCCAACGTTTTCATCTGCACCAGCTTTCTCTACCACTGGATATCTCGGGCAATCGAGTCTTTCCCTTCTTGGTTTCCCACTTTCATCCTCTGATTTTCATCCCTTACCCAAAGCACAATTTGTTGTCAGTGCTGGGCTCATGAGCCAACAATTCTTATCCCCAAGGCCCAGCCCTTTAGTTGGCACTTCCCTAGCCTTTCCTTATACTGCATTATCATCCTCTTTGAGTGGCCAATTCATTCCACCATTCTCTCCGACCATTATTACAAGGCGTAGCAAAACCACTGATGCGTTGAGTATGCTATCTTTCCTTCTAGCAGTCCCTCAAGAGTTTCCTTTTGTTGGTGGACTGGGTATCCCTTCCTAGGAATACTTCTCGTAGGTGGAGGCAAATAAGAGCACCCGAGCTAGCTGAATGCAAAAGAGGAGACAAAATGATGCGGGTAGGTAGGAAGAGCCTCTCTTGCAAACTATGTTCAATGAGAGCCATAATTCATTGATGTTTGCAAAGATCACTCCCAATGTGATTAAACCGGAAGGAGAAATGCTACCAAGTGATTACTCTATCAATGCCATTAGGCTAGACTTGTAGTAGGCCCATCCATGAGATAAGGTCAAGCTGATGGAGGAGACTCAGAAGATTGTAACTATCGATTACCTCAAGCTCAATCACTAGGCAAGGAAAAGGGAGGAGCAGATATCAGAGCTAAAGGGAAAGGTTGATATCTGGGTGAACAAGTATAAAGCTCAAGAAAATGAGTTAAGTCACCTGGAAAAAGAGGAGTGATTTTGAAAGCCAAATCAAGGAGCTACAGATTATGAGCACATAAATCATCTGGACCCTCCAGCATGAGGTTGAGCAGAGCCGAGCGAATGAGGAAAAGCTTCGCGCTGAGTCCGCACAATTGAGTGAAGGTATGAAGAAGCTCCGATAGAGCACAAATGATGAAATAAATGAAATGATTGCCACTTTAGAGTTGGAGATTCAAAAAAAAAAAGTGGGCCGAATTGGCCTTGGAAGAAAAAGAAAAGGAAGTTTCCACTCTAAGGGAACAAGTGTCTGCATTGGACAAAAGCTTATTAGAGCTAAAGGCAGACTTGAGCAGCAAAGAAGCGGAGTTGAATATCTTGAAGACCCAACCTCTTGCACCACAAATGAGCTCATTGGAGATCGCCAAGGATTTTTATGCATCATACTGGGATAAAGTCAAGGCATTATGCCTTACTCTATAGCCCACCCTAAAATTTATGGCGTAGGCAGCTAGCCTATGTAGAATAATAAGTGAAACAATCCAGCAGATATAAGAGGTAACTTCTGATAAGGTTTTAGAGGCTAGGATTTTGTTTGGAAAATTGTATACAACTTCTGATGAGGCTCTAAGCAGCGTAGGTATTGAGGACCGAACAATAGTGGCCATGGGCATAAGCATCTTCATTTCTATGCATGAGGTTGTCCAACAGGTGGCAGAATTCAAGGCCAGGTTGAACCAAGTTACCAGTGATATGAAGGCAAAATTTTTCCACTTAACTCAAAGAGGCTTTCCTTCCCCCTTCATTGCAAATCAGATGGTAGCAGGTGTTGAACACATTGTTGGAAAGATTAAGGAGAAGAAGCAAGACCTTTCTATTTTCTAATCTTTTGATCAGTCCCCGACCGCTGAGAAGATTGAAGGGATCGTGCATCAGTTGGCGCAACTCTTTTTCCAGCTGGAATTAGAGATGAAAATATCTAGCGGATTTCCTTTCAAGGCAATTATCGATCTTGAGTTGGCACATGAAAATTTGCGAGCTCTCTTCGCCCCATCAAATGAAGTCTGGACTGGTCTGTAGGCTGCCCTCTCAAAGTTGTGAGCGATTATGGGATGTTGAACTGAGGTTTTTGGGGTTCTTCATTCCGCAAGCGAAATATCCCTATGAGTCACCAAACTGTTTCACAAAAAACCACTTGCCTTCATGGTTTTTATTTTTTATATTCACAACTATGCCTTACCTTTAAATCGCTCACATCCTTTGGCATGTGCCACGTGGCTTCCTCTCGAAGCTTTTTTCTTTTCCATATCGCTTCGCTTTTTTTGGTCTCCATCTGCATGATGCATGGCTTTCTCTGGCTACTTTCTGAATTGGGCCCACCATGAAATTTCTATCCCTCGGCGCGTGCCACGTGGCTTCCTCTCAAAGCTTTTTGCTTTTCCATATCGCTTCACTTTTTTTTGTCTCCGTCTACGTGACACGTGGCTTTCTATGGCCACTTTCTGAACTTGGCCCACCATGCAGTTTCTATCATTCGACATGTGCGACATGGCTCCCACTCATAACTTTTCATTGGGTGTCCCTTAGTGTTTTTTCCAAGCCCTGTCTACTCGACGCATGGCAACTCATTGTGCGTCGGTTATCTTGGAATTATTGTTGTGTCATTTGTACTCGCTTGCTGCCGTGTTTTCTTCTGTGGTGCGATGTGTTCATTTCTACTACTACATGGTTTTCAGTTCCCTACAACGGCATTGTTGGCGTGCTCTTGGGTGATCGTTGTTTTTAGTGGCGGCTCGAGGTGATCTGGAGTGTTGATTTTTTCTCTCGGATTTCTTTCTCTATGGTTATTCAAGTGGTGGATTGGCCTATTTATGCAACCATTTTTCTCTTTTATGAGGTTGTTGTTAAGTTGCTAAAAGCTCCCGAGCACTGGGAAAAGTCTTTGTAATAATTTTATTAAACTTGAAGACTACAGACTATGCTGATCAATTCGGCCTTTCTATTTTTCATGTATTTAGTAAGACTGTTAATCTGTGTTGTTACTTTTCTATAATGTATGAATGCCTGTTCTTCATCTTTTGTGATCTTTCATAGCTAAATAAATACAGATCATGTTTCTTGACTCCTCCATGTTGGCTAAAGTTAGGTTAGATTATGCTATGCAAATTAGAGGGTATTTGTTATGTTTAAAGTGCTTTTGAGAAAATTTACTTGATAAAACAACATTTTGGTGGTTCGGGCCTTTGCATCCTGCACTATGCTTTGGTAAATTTGTCTATGATTTTGGCGCATCACCTATAGTTTAGATTTCATGTTTTTCTATCTTTCTAACCCTTTACCTCCCCCACTAAACGAAGAGCCATCTTCGATAAAACCCTGGAGGTCACTTAGCTAGCACACTATGTCCCACAATAGCTAAGTTTCCCATAAGACTGCTACTACCTGCAAAATCTTGCATCAACAGGTGCTTAACAAGTTCTGAAATGCCCCAGATTGCCAAAAAAAATGTTAAAATGCCAAAAATGGCCCTCGATTGGACAAAAATGGGATCAGGGACCAAAATCCTAGCTGGAAGGTCAAATTAGGTCAAAAAACCCTAATTTTTAGGCTTCAATAGACCTTGAGAGGTCACTTTCAACACATTTGCATACTTAGCCTTTAGAAAATTTCACACTTTGAGCTCTGAGTCTTGGTCGAAATGGTGCAATGACAGCTTCCTAGGCAAGTGTCAGAGAGAGTACGAGTGCACTAGCGGCCAATCGACAGAGGACCCGTGGTATGTACCCCTATCCAACTTTCAACTTTTTTGATTTACGTGCATTAAATAGGGTCAAAGTCAGTTTTAAGTTGAGTTGCACTATATAGTTCCATAAAAAATGCTCTATCGATGTTGTGCGGTCCTATATTGGGCCGCATATGTAAATAGCACCGTGTGTCTCAGTTTGGAATTTAGGGTTTGTCGGTCAAACTCCATCGCATGTAAAAATTCAACTGCGCGACACAATTATAGATTTAGGGTTTCACCACAAAGTCGACCGCATATGCGAATAGCACCACATGGTCCACTTTGGAATTTAGAAATTTGCAAAATTCGCCATGGTGGTGCAGTTTGGAACTTTCCAAACTGCACTGGATTTGAAAACAACACCGCATTTATTGTTTTAAATGCAAAAATTCAGCGTGAGAGGTAGATTTTTTTTTTTTATGGGACCTTGACATGATGGCTTCCCTTGTGCAGGAGGCTCTTTGCTCGTACGACTAGAGAGATAGCATGGGTCCAGCCCATTGCGTCAGCTGAGGCAGTGTCCTCTTTCAGAAAGTTGGTAGCCCGATCGTAGCCATATGATCAGGGGCCAATAGCTGTAGGGGTTACTCCAGCATACAAAGCATGGTTTAGGCCTCCCCTAAGATTGACAGTTCCTGGTACAGTGCTCCCACGGTGGAGACCCAGAGGTAGGACACTTGGAAAAGGTATAGGACAAGGAAGAGGAGGAGGTGGACCACCTCCTCATCAAACACCTCCTAGGGATCCAACACAGTAGTCACCTCCCCGAGTAGGGGGTAGGATGGTCAGCCGAGAGTAGTCCTGCAACAATAGCTAGCAGCATAGCTAGACCATAGAGATGCACTGATCCAGCAGTTGTAGGGTTAGATTTAGGTCTTGATAGTAGAGAGATCAGGCTAGACAGTAGATTGCAATAGTTACCACCGAAAGGGACCAGGCACGATCCGAGAGGGATCAAGAGATTGGTCGACGAAGGCAACTAGAGAGCATGACTTCCTCATCTCAGGGCCGGTTAGTTGTTCTACAGATATACAAAGAGGTGGTTAGGGAGGCCGAGTACTATCGGTAACACTATAGACAGGCATTGCCAGTGCCAGGTTGGGTGCCCAATTTTTCTCAACAGACAGGGATGAGGCCCCTAGAGGATCACAATGAGAGGAAGGTGGGAGAGGGCAGTAGCCAACAAGGCTAGCCCTTTGATAATAGACAGTTACTATTTTTTGATTCATGGACCTCGATTACTTGCCCCTTTTGTACCATATACGTTGATTTACACACTTGATCCGATGATAGTAATTTTTTTTTTGATGATATATATGAGATGATTTGCCTTTATGAAATTTTTTGCAGTGTATGATATGCAGATGTATTTTAATTTCCTATATGCTATGAGATGTTTATATTTCTTGTGCTCATGCGATATGATGATGTATCTAATGGATGCATTTCTTTTGTATCTTTTTCATGCATTTTAATGATGATCCTATGAATGTAATGTATGCTAATAATGGTGTATTGATGTATAAATGGTAATGGATGCTAATGATTATGTATGATGTAATGATTTTTTAAGATGTTTAGAATAACAAATTTATATTATTCCTCCTAACTTAAGATAATGATATGATGCAATATGCTTTTTATGCTAATGATTTGGTGGATGCAGAGTGTATGCATTGGCAATATTCCGATTACTATCATGATATCATGTTAGTATGGAAAGAAGATAGAAAGAACTTAGAATCAAAGAGTTAGTTAGGATGGTGGTGATTTTCCTTATCAAGAGTCGGGATTTTCAAAGGGTCAATTATGTTATGTTTGATAACACACCTAGATACGATGCATCAAGGTATAAAGAACCAGGATAACATTATGCCCAGTGTGATGGACTTTGACTTGAAAATTAGATAGGAGTATTCTTGTTCACACTTAGCATGCATACTTCATTCAGGATGTAGTTCAAACATTCTAAACATCTTGGGCCAAAACATAGGAAAGCAAGCCTTCCTATGTGGTCAACAAGATATCTAAAACATCCTCTCCACAAACCAAAACAAATACATATGACTAAGTTATTTTACAAGTGTATCCCACAAGCGTAGTATATAAAAAGATAATGATCTTTTCCCCATTCCTTTCTCTCTAAACCTGTTATGTTTAGGCATCATCGAGAGGTCCTTGGTATGAACACAAAATAAGATAAGCCAAGAAAAAGATCAAATAAAACAAACAAATAAGCTAATGTTCTTCATATCGCTAGCCAAGACTAAACTACTGTGGGGTACCTGATGCTTATGTCCATCATGGGAAGGATTCATCCTAGGACATGTTGTGATCAGGGTTTTGATGGGACTGATTGGGTGATAAGCTATTGAAACTCTGAGTTGACCAACTTGCTTGCTTACTGACTTAGACTTTTGAGACTCTGACAATTAGATGTTCACTTCTGAACCTACTAGACTTGCTTGTGACTAACTCACCAAAGGGTGAGAGTAATGACTGATTTTATTATGAGTGATGAAAATCGCGGGTGAAAGCGAGATGAAATGGATGCACCATTTTGAATTTTTTAGATATTTTGAGGTTGTTTTTGGTATTTTTTGAAGTGTTTTGCAACTATTTTTGGTATTTTTGAGATTTACGATGAAGAGACTAACTAAAAGACCTATCCTAGGGGTCTTGGGAGCTGATCCATAGATTATCCTTGCCTACGTTATACATGCAGAGACCACGTAGTTTGACCAATGACAAACTTGACTCAATGATGAGATAGGTGGGCAAACGGGTTGCCATTTTATTGCGACAGATGCCTAAGGACTGACGTAAAATGTCTCGGGGGATGATCAAAGATCAACCTTTCCTACATTCAAGCTCAGAGACGATGTAGTTTGGACAAGGTGGAAGACTGACAAGACTCAATGATGAATTTTTTTTTGAAGATTTTTTGATGAATTTTTGAATGTTTTTGGATTTTCTGATGTCTTGGGAATAGCACAAAAAATATACACAAATCTGATCCAGTGCCTATTTCAAGGACATGCCCCTAGCATTAAGTGATAGACTTATTCAATAAAAGCAAGACAAACTAACCTTAGGAATATGCCAAGTAGTACTATGATGGAATATGATATGGGCACCAGCTCAGACTATGGTATGGATGCGAGCGGATGGGTGGATGGAGGATTAATGAAATGTGATAGAATGGATTGGTGAGTCATGTAGATCCTAGTGGATAGGGAGTGCTTTATTTACACTTGATGCCTATTTTCCAGGTTTTCACCAAGGTACTTGTCCAAAGTGCCACCGAAGTGGTTTTCATTAGATGACGATTTTTTTCTTTACTGTTTTCAATCTTTTTTTTTATTTTTTGTATTTTTTGATTTTATTTTATTTTTATTTTTTGTTGTCACCAAGATGCTTGTTTGCCAAGTTTTCATCAAGGTAACCATTTTTTCATGACATTTTCTGATTTTTCTGTATTTTTTGGTTCTATACCTTGCAAATTCTTAGGCATAATTTTTTTTGAGATGGGAGTTGTTTAGAGGCTCGTACAGAGGCTCACCTTCTGGTGTTGCTAATTTATATGCTCATGATTTATAGTTGGCTATGATGATGAAAGGTCCCAACTAGTTGGGTTCAAATTTATCTTTGCTCTCTGGATTCAGCACATTCCTTCGGTTCTTTTTTAGCACAAGGTCACCGACTTGGAAGGTACATTGCCTGATCTTCTTTTTGTAGCTGTGTTTCAGCTAATTCTGATAGACCTGTAGATGGTTGAGGGCATCCATGCACCATTCATTTAGTAATTCCATCTCATTGAGGTGTGAGACCCTATATTTTTCATCTGTGATGAGGTTTTGCAATGATATTCTCAATGATGGGAGCTCGATCTCGATTGGGAGGATGGCTTTTTATCCATAAACTAGGGAGAATGGGGTGGCACCTATTGGCATGTGGATGCTGGTGTAGTAGGACAATAAGGTGGGGTTTAGTTGCAGATGTTAGTCATGACCAGAGTCATTGATTGTTTTCTTAAGGATTTTTAGAATGGTTTTTTTGGTAGCTTCTACTTGGCCATTGCCTTGTGGGTAATATGGAGTGGAAAAGCGATGTTGGATTTTGAATTTTTCGCACAAGTCATGAACATCTTGATTCTTGAAAAGTGTCCCATTATTAGAGATAATAGATTGGGGGACACCTTATCGACAAATGAGATAGTTCAGGATGAACTTGGATATCTTCTTTCTGGTGATGTAGGTCATGGGAATTGCTTTGACCCACTTTGTGAAATACTCTGTGGCGATGATGATGAACTTGTGGTCGTTGGATGAGGTGGGTGTGATTTTACCTATGAGAATGAGCCCCCATTGTGAAAAGGGCCATGGTGTAACAATAGGATGGAGTTCCTGAGCTGGTGCATGAATATGGTCTTCATGCTACTAGCACTATAGACACCTTCTGACAAAGTCATGTGCCTCTCTTTCCATTGTCGGCCAGTAGTACCCAGTTCTTAGTAACTTCTTGGCCAAGGTCATACCGCTTGAGTGTGAACCGCAAGTGCCATTATGTACCTTAGTCAGAGTAGTCAAGGATTCCTCAAGTTTTAAGCAATGTAACAAGGTTCCATCAATGCTTCTATGGAAGAGGGTTTCCCCTAGGATGACAAAACATAAGGAATTTTTGACAAAGGTTCGTTTGAGGTTCAGGGTAATATCAGCTGGGAGGACTCCTAGTCTCAGGTGGGTGTAGATGTTGTGATACCAAAGATCATCACGACCAACGAGTTTGCACACATATTCTGACTCTGGTACCTCGAAAGTGGGTATGAGAAGTTGCTCTATCAAGAATTCATGTTTTGAGACATTGCGAGGGATATCCAGTAAGGATCCAATTGTTGCCATGTCATCAGCTGCTCTATTGTTTGCCCTCGGTATCTGCTCAAAGGTGATATCAATAAAAGATTCTTTGAGGCTTTCTACTAATTTCTTGTATGGTGTGATCTTATCATTCTTAGTTTGGTATTTTCCATTGACTTGGTTGATAATGTTAGAGTAAAATAATTAATTAACTTTACTCTCCTCTTAAGATTTCACTTTATGCACATATATTAGTCATTTAATAATTAATATTAATTATTAAATACACTCACCTTTAGGGTTAGGGTTTCCTTTAGGTTTAGATCTCCTTTTATAAGGATTGATCTCTTGTATCTTTTTTTTGATTCATTCATTTTTCTGATAATACAATTTTGCACATTGTCAGAGCCAAACCCTTGTTTTGTTCTCTCTCTTTCTCTATGACAAGTTTCTTGCATGCAGGTGTTCATTCAGTTCTATGGATTTGAATTTCTCAAATCCTACATGGTATCAGAGCCAGATCTGCTAAAGCTTGTTCAGTTTTTGAAAGAATTAGAGATCTAGGTTTTGGTTGCATCAGATCTGTGTTTGTTTTCTAGTTTTTGTGGATTTGGGGGGGAGTTTATTTTTGGTGCACTATGCGCAAAAACTGACATCACGGTTGAGTCTAGAAGGCCCAAAAACCCCTATTTTCATATAAAGTTTGGCAAATTTGACCACTGTCGACCGGGGAAGCAAATTTTCTTTACCCAGGAGTCATACGGCCCCAGGGCACAATTTACGAGGCTAAAAATTCAAAAAAAAAAAAGGCAAAAAATTTTGTGTTGCCCATATAAAAGCATACCACCGCTTGTTTGGGTGGCGGCCATCGGCCCACATGACCACCGCGCCGCTTGTTTGGGTACCCACCGCCAGTGGTGTTCAAATCTCCGCCCATGGCCAGCCCATCCCGCCGCTCCGAGAGCGCCAGCCCCCGCAGGCTTCCATTATCAGCCCGCAGTTCTTTGAAGGACCAAGGGGTACGTGTCTAGCCCCCAGTGGCATATTCAGCTCCAGTGGTGATCACCTAGGAGACCAGGAGCTTCGACTCCAACCCCTACCGCCAGCCCCCTGGTCGTCCACGTGACCAGGGGCCGAAGACTTTTGCCCTTGAGGGCTTAAACTGCCTTGCATGCACCTTTTCAACCTACCTTCACAAAATCGGGTGTATCTCGGGCGTCTTAGCTCGGATTTTCAAAAAAAAAAAAGGCATCGAAAAGCTAGTTCTAGTGTCGTTCTAGTGGTGCTGGTGATTTTTTCTGATTTTGCCATTTTGTAGTATTTTTTGCTAGTCAAAGTTAGAACTTGATTTTTTCACTCTCGGAGGCGTATCTTTTGCGTCTGTGCTCCGTTTTGCGTAAATGAATAGGCGTTGGAAAGGTGTTGCAGTCTTCTTTCCAGATATATAGTCTATTTTATCATTATATTTACCAAGTATTTTTTATTCAACTTTGTGTGTTTGTACACTTTGCTCAATTACTTGTCCATTCTGGCACCTGCAAGGGTTCTGTTTGTGTGGGATGGGTTATATTAATTTGATCTAAATGTAGTAAGGTCAGATTTCTCAGTTTTTTTCTTTTGAAGAGTTATCATGGGTTTTTCTACTCACCCTTCAGTTGTTATTCTGGAACAGGGTAATTATGAGTCATGGGCAAAGGGTATACCTACACATTGTAGGTGGCTTAATATTTTGCCTTATTTGTATGATCTCATACCTGAACCAACCACTTCAGTGGGAAAATTAGCATGGGATATCATTAGAGATCACATAGTAGGACTTATATTGTCTAGTGTTGATCATGACACTATGTTGGCTATATCGGACATTGATTGTCCTCACCCACTTTGGACACGTCTTTGGGAGATCTATGGAGACCCTAATCTCTCTCCATTCCTAGAGGATCTTGCTTCAGATTGTCTCTTACCCATTGCTTGGAGAGAGAATACACCCTTTGATCATGATACTTTAAAGGAGCTTGCATATTTAGACACCCTTACATATTCTGATGGATCAGAGGCTTGTCTCATAGTTCCTACTCTTCAAACTGAGACTTCATCAGCATCTCCTATTGTTCTTGATTCAGTGCAGCAGGGCATCATTCACCTTCTAGGCATAGCTACTTTGGACTCTTATCTTGAAGACATATCCTTCTTGTTTGTTGAGTCATATATTATAGATTTGGAGGATTATTTTGAGGACATTCATCTCCTCTACCTTGACAGTTAGGTTATTACTGTATGCCCCCCATTATCAGTGCATTCAAAGGTTGCATTTTAGGATTCTCCACATCAGTTTGGATTTGACATCATTTGTTTCAATTCAAACAGAGAGTTTCTTCAGCATCCTATCATGGCACACATTTTGAGACAGATTGGTTCATCACTCTTCACAGGGTTTCTTCGACATCATCCTTTGGATCCATTTCTTCCCAAGGGGAGGAATATCGTCTGCCGCTTCAAGATCTCTTTTTGGATTCTACATTAGGCCTCTACCATTATGACAGGAGTTTCTTCATTGTGGGGGGGCCTTCTTCTCTCTTTCTATCTCTCCTATGGAGACCATTGAATATGTACTTATATGATAGAAGCTATCTATGGGGGGTATCATGTAATCCACCTCCTATCCTTCTTTCATTAGTACATCACATTCCTTTCTTTGCTTTCTATTTTGGGGAGGAGTTTTGTTCCCATTGGGTTTTCTCCTTTACCCCATTTCATTTAGTTTGCATTGCTTTTGTAAACGGGTACCTGATCAGGCCTAGTTGCTGGGACCCATGTTTACTTTCATGCATTGTAGTTACATTTGCTTTTTTGCACATGTTTGTAGCTGCACTCTTGCTCATCTTAAGGGGGGGTGTTAGATTAAAGTAATTAATTAACTTTACTCTCCTCTTAAGATTTCACTTTATGCACATATATTAGTCATTTAATAATTAATATTAATTATTAAATGCACTCACCTTTAGGGTTAGGGTTTCTTTTAGGTTTAGATCTCCTTTTATAAGGATTGATCTCTTGTATCTTTTTTTCGATTCATTCATTTTTCTAATAATACAATTTTGCACATTGTCAGAGCCGAACCCTTGTTTTGTTCTCTCTCTTTCTCTGTGACAATTTTCTTGCATGCAGGTGTTCATTGGGTTCTATGGATTTGCATTTCTCAAATCTTACAGATAATAAGTTGTGAATCCCCATAGAACTTTAATGCCATGATTCACCACTGTGCCGCAATTTTGAGACCTATGGTTAAAGGCTCGTATTCTACAATGTTGTTGGTACAGGGGAATGCCAATTTGTAAGATCTTCATATTTTATCCCCCTGTGGGGTGATAAAGAAGACACCGGCTCCTGATCCATGTTGTGTGTGAGAACCATCGAAGTAGAGTTTCCAGTGATCAGCTATGCTCAGATTAAAGATGGACTCGTCTAGAAATTCTAATATGAGTGGATTCTCTGCATAGATGGGAGCTTCTACCAGCTGGTCCACAATGACTTGTCCTTTGATTTCCTTTTGCTCCACATGTTCAATGTCATACTCTGATAGTATCATGACCCACTTAGCGATCCTTTCTGTGAGCATAGCTTCTGATAGTAGATATTTTAAGGGATCTATCTTGGTGATGAGTTTGATTTTGTGTGTCAGCATGTAATGTCAAATTTTTTGTGAAGCAAACACTACTGCTAAACAGGCTTTTTTAGTGAATGAATAGTTTAACTCATGGCCAACCATTATTTTTTTGATATAATAGATAGCCCTTTTTGTCCCATTTTCATCGTGTTGAGCTAAAAGAGCACCTAGAGCTGCTGCTGTTGCTGAGATGTATAAGATCAATGGCTTTTCTATAATAGGTGGCATCAATACTGGTGATGTAAGAAAATATTCTTTGATTTTGCGAAATGCCTGATTACATTTTTCATCCCACTTGTATGCTACTCCCTTGTGGAGTAGATGTGAATATACAGTTTGTTTGTCTGCCAGTTGTGCTATGAACCTTCGAATGGACTAGAGTCTACTTTGCAATCCTCTGAGTTGTTTCAGTGTCCTCGGTGCTTCCATTTCGAGGAATTCCTTAACCTTTGTGGGGTCCACCTCTATTCCCCTCATCGACACTATATATCCCAGAAGTTTACCTGATTGTATCCCAAAGACACATTTCTTGGGGTTGAGCTTGACCTTGTACTTCTCCAGTCTATCAAAGATGTCACTTAGGGTTGCTATGTAGTACTATCTCTTCTTTGATTTTTCTAGTATTTTATCCACATAATCTTCGACAGTTTTTTGTATCATTTCATGGAAGATTAGTGTCATGGTCCTCTGATATGTAGCCCTTTCATTTTTTAGCCCAAATGGCATCATATTCTAGTAGCAGGTGCCCCATGTACATGTAAATATTGTCTTATGTTGGTCTTCTTTTGCAATCATTATCTAGTTATACCCTAAGAATCCATCCATCAGTGATAGCATCTCATGTCCAGTTGTCATGTCCACTATCATGTCAATGTTAGGTAGTGGAAAATCATCCTTAGGACATGCTTTGTTGAGGTTTCTAAAGTTTGTGCAGATACGAATGCCCCCATTTGGTTTTGAGACTGGTACAAGATTGGATACCCATTTTGGATAGTCGATCAGGCATATGAAACCAACATCTAGGAGCTTATGTAATTCCAGCTTGACTAGCAAGGCTATTTGGGGATGCATTTTTCTTAATTTTTGTCTTATCGGCTTCGCTCCAAGGTAAATATTCAAATAATGAACCACAACTTCTGGATCCAGATCTAGCATGTCAGCATAGATCCATGCAAAATTTATCTTCCTTTCTTTTAGAAATTTTTCTAGTAGTTCTTATTCTTCTATCAGGAGCGATTCATCATAGAAAGTGATTTTTGGTGTTGTCTCTATTCCCAAGTTGACAAGATTACACTGCTCTGTCATGACTGCTGATTTTTCTTGATACAGTGCATTAGGGAGGAGATTGAATCCTTCATCCTCCGATGCCTCAGAGAGGTTTTCACCATTGGATGCATCCTTTATTTTTACTATTTTGTGGTTAGAGAGTGCCACAGTGTGGTTTTCACTCAATAACTCCGAGCTTATTCTCGTTATTTTTCTTTTGCGACTGAAGGACTCAATCGTCTCCCTGTAATATGATTGAATGTCTAATGTGATGTCAAAACCCACCTTGTGATCCCCACATGGAACTGAATCCCTTAGTCCCATGAATTCCAAGAGAGCCTCATCATTTTTGAATGAGTCTAGAATTCACAGTCCTTGTTGGTTGTAATCGATGAGTTGAGGGTATACTAAGTTGATTTTGTGGATTGATTGGTTTGAATTAGCGGGTGAGGTACTAATAATTAGGAAGGAGGAATCTTCAAAGAGCATGGGAAGGCCTACTATGGCATCATCATCATCATTATTGGTGCAGATATCAGTTACGTCAAAGGTGAAATTATCAAGCGGGATACCTGTGCATATGGGTGGTCTAAGGGTGGTTGTTGATACTTGGGGAAGGGACCTGACTACCCTACTAGAGCTACCGCGGCCACGTACGGTTATAATCAGGGGATTACATCCAAGGCCAAGGTTCCTCATTCTTCTTTCTATAATGATGGGCTCCAGCCATCGATCACAGTTCCTTCCAAGCCTTTCGTTTCTATTGTAGCCCATATCAAGCATTATTTATAGCCCTCTATTGGCTTCATCCATAGGTAATGTGGGTGTGGGTCCTACATCATGGTATATTATGCTTGAAATATCTTGCTCACCAACATTTTCTCGACTTAGGTCTCCCCAATGGCAAAATCCAGAGGGGTCTACCCTAAGGGTGTGGATAGGTGTTTCGATTGATCGAGGTTGCCCATGTGACCTAGGAGATTGTGGTAACTCTCCTACAATAAATGCACTCTTCTTCATTATGTAGTCTCCACATTCATTGTCCTGGATCATGAGTTTGATGCCAGATATATCAAGGATGGTGGGTGTCTCTATCACAGAAGTGGAGGCAAGGTTAGATGGGTCAATTTATGCAATGGATGGGCCTTCATCATTTTTCAGCACTTGGGGGATTTTGTAAAACTTGGC
Organism: Sequoiadendron giganteum; assembly: GCA_007115665.2. Classification (NCBI taxonomy): domain Eukaryota; kingdom Viridiplantae; phylum Streptophyta; class Pinopsida; order Cupressales; family Cupressaceae; genus Sequoiadendron; species Sequoiadendron giganteum. The sequence goes on from CM021100.1 coordinate 802,513,301, forward strand.
TTCGAAGTTTTTGCAGTAGGCGAATGCTTCGGGATCCCCATGTATAGTGACCTCATTTTGGTACAGGAATTTGATGCATTGATGATATGTTGAGTCCATTGCTTTCATTCTGTGGATCCATGGATGTCCTAGGAGGATGTTATAGGGTAGGTCGAGGTCAAGGACCTAACAGGTAGTTTCCATGGTTGTTGGTCCCACTTGGGTTTGGATTTTAATAGTGCCCTGAGACACTCTTTCTTGATCATCATATGCTCTTATAGTGATGCTTTTGTTCTTGTTAATGGAATCCTCGGTGAATCCTAGATTCTTTATAAGTTTGAGAGAACAAATGTTAAGGCCTGCACCTCCATCCACCAAGACCCTTTTAACTTTATTTTTGTGGATCAACAGTTGAAGGTGAAGTGTGCAATTATGAGATGGATGGGGGGGGAAAATCTTGATCGGAGAATGTAAGGAGATTTGGTGTGATGATATTACGAACGATAGCCTGAAATTGTTTCGTGTCAAGGGTGGCGGAGACAGTGGATGCTACTAATGCTTCATCAATAATTTGCCAATGGGTAGCAAGAATTTTTAACAGTTCCATGATGGAGATCTGTGCGGGGGTTATCTTCAGCTGGTCGATGACACTATAGTCATAGGGGATGACTTTTGTATTTAAAATGGGGGTCTTAGATGGTTGTGGTGCCCTTGCAATGGTGACCTTGCCACCACGTGTGGTGAATCCACAGTTGGTGTTAGCTCCCTTGACGTTAATGACCGTGACCATTTCATCTACACATATGACTATCTCTTCATATACTGGGTTAGCACTAGCATATTTTGCTTGCCTTTGTTGTTCCCCTTACTATTTCCTTGATTATGATTTGGCATCAAATTTGTGTATATCTTGAGGTCATGGTTCCCAGTTGGTTGTTCAACATTTATGATCTTGTCCTTGATGACGTCTTGGATGATATTCTTTAGCCTCATGCAATTTGTGGTCATATGTCCCTTGATCTTGTGAAAATCACAAAGGAGGTTTTCATTATACCATGGCAGTTTGGTCATGGGTTCTATGTATTGCTTAGAGTTGGAGACTTTGATAAGGTTTTCTTTGACCAACTTCTTCATTATGGTTTCAATTGATTCCCCTAAAGCCATGAAATTTCACTTGGGAGGATATTTGCTTCGAGGAGGTGGTCCTCCTTGATTTCCCAAGTCATTGATTTGGTTGGTGGAAAGTGGTTGTTGTTGTGCTCCTACTGTATTAGTTTGCACATTATTGTGATTGTGACTCTATGGTTGGTGATGATTTTGGATTTTTTTTTTTTAGGACCATTTATGACCACCTTAGCATCGACCACGTTGTCGTTTGTAATATTTTTGTTCCTCGACCATGTTCGAGGTTTATCGTTATAATTGTTGGATGGGCGGTTATCCTATGGTGGAGTAAATGTTGATGTGCCTCCTCGTGCAGTAAGATCTCTTTCGATGTTGACTGCCTTTGGGATTAATTGATTGTACGATGTGATGCATTGAATTTTTAAGTAGAATGCCAAGTTTTCATCTAGATTGGATATTATTGTGCAAACTTGTTGTTCTTCTGGCATGGTCCACTTGCTCTGATTGGCCTTGGATCACCATCTTTGCAAGAAGGATGCGAATAGCTCTCCTTTTCTTTGTTTGAGTGTTGATAGTTCTTCCAAACTAACATCTGCGCCCATGTTAAAGGTATAATTTTTAAGGAATGCTTCCATAATTTCTTGGAATGTTTTAATGCATGTGGGTAGGCAAGAAAACCATTCAATGGCAGGACTAGTCAGACTTCGGGGGAAAAGTCGCATTAGATATGTGTCCTTGTATGTAACCTCCATTCAATGCACCTAAAATTCCCTAATGTGATTTTTAGGGTTTCCCGTTCCATTAGATTAATCAAATTTGGGGATTTCAAATCCCTTTGGGAACGGTACCATTGTGAGATCTTTGTTGAACAGATAGGGACACAAGTTGCCCGGTGTTCTGGTTGTTTTCCCTAATTAGAGGTCCAACACCTACTGTGAGAGCAATTTGATTTGCATTGCAATATCATTGTGCGGATTGAGAGGTGGGATGAATGTGTTTTGAGGTGTTTGATTGGTGGGAGGCGTATTGGTGGGAGTTTGCTACAAGTTCTGTTGTACATTCAAGGCTTGCTGATATGCTTGCATTTGCATCAACAATGCTTGTTGTTGATCTTGTTGCTGTTGTTCCAACAAAGCTTATTGTTGGTCCATCTGTTGATGTTCTCATAAAGCCTATTGTTGGTCTAGCTATTGTTGTGCTAACAAATCTTTTTGTTCGTCGAGTTGCTATTGCGCCAACAAAGCTTGTTGTTGGTTGAGCTGTTGTTGCACCAACAAAGCTTGTTGTTTAGCTTGTTGTTGTGCCTGAAAATCTTGTAGGGCTTGTTGGTATGCTTGCTGATGAATTTCTTGTAGTTGCACTCAGTATTGTGCTTGCGCCTGTTGAGCCTGGTGTTGGGCTTGAGTTTGAGCTTGTACTTGCTAGGCTGGTTGAGTGGCTTGCATAGCTTGTGCGGCTTTTTGGTCTTGTGCAACTCGTTGGGAAATTAGTTGTGCTTACGCTTGCTGAGCAACCTACTATGTAGCTTGTTGGTTTTGTTTCAATACCCTCTGATGATTGGCTTTTTGGATGGCTTGGATCATGGTGATGAATGAATTCATCACGTTAGCTTTTGGTGGTATTGGTGGTGGATTGGGAATGGTTCTAACCATTGTGACGAGCGAAAGGGTTGTGTTGGTGGTTAGGATTTGGGTTGTTGGTGGTGTGGTTGAGATGCTCAGTCCTTGAGAAGGTATGTTTTGAGAGATTTGAGGACCAAATGATGTATTGACCATGGTGGCTTGAGTGGTTGCCACTTCTTGTTGTGATGCTTCCAACAAAAGGAGAGGATTCAATGTGATGCTCGGATTGCCTGGATTTGAGAAACTAGTGGTGGGTAGGGGGGAAGACCCAATCCAAGAGGTGATATGGATGTGAGTGGTAATGGAGGAAAATATGGTATGCTCTCCTAGAAGGAGAACGGGTCAGTGAATCCTGTTGTTCCAAACAAACCACCCTCTCCTTGTGGTAGAGAAGTTTATATGTTTAACATATAGGCCGGTGTTGCATGGAATGAGGATGAATCTATGTGATTATGGAAGGTGAGTGGGACATATGGGTGTGATGGATTCACTAAGACAGAGTTACCCAGTGTGGTGCTGACATTTACCTCTTTATTGTTTACAAGGCGATGCTATTGTAACTCGCGAAACATTGCACTTCCCTTGTTCATAATTGGTGAGGTTGGTGTGATTGTTGATATGGTTTGAGGCATTTCTTGAGTGATATTTGGAGTTGAAATTGGGGATGTGTTTGTAAGAGGCCTCTCCATACTAGTGCCTACATCAAGGTCAGAAGGGAACTGGACCCCTTCTTCTGTTAACATGCATAAGTATTTAAACATGGCATTGACAATTTTATGATTCTCTAGATTTTGAACCATTTCTAGCATTTTTGATTGTGTCATTCCCAAGTCCTTATTTGTGATGTCCTCTTCATAGCTTTCTTCTTGAGGATTTTGTGATGGTAGAGGAGATCTTCTTGGGGGATTTCTTGATCCCGCAAGGTTTCCTTCGGTGGTTACTTGACCCAAGTCACTGGAAGTTGATATTTCTTTGGTATTTTCCATGTTCCTCTTGTGTTGTGATCTTGTTTGGACCATAAAATAGGGATCATTTGATCTTAATCTATAGGCCCCAAAAGAGAAGAAATAGGGAAGTCCAAGGATCAAAGGGGTGGTGATGGCGATGAGATAAATGGATGAAGTGAATGAGTGAAACTTTTGAAGAACTTTTTAGGGGTGATGCTAAAATGTAGGGCTTGGATTGATTTTGATGGTTTGACTAGGTGTATTAAGTCAAACAAGATGGTAGTGGACTTGTAAACCCTAGGAAGTTGTGTTATCCTAGGGAAAACTTGCACAAGAGAATGGATTGGCTAAATGTGTTAAGCCAACCAAGGTGATTATGAACTAGTAGACCTCAGGAAGTTGGATTATCCCAAAGGAAAATTTGTTCAAGAGATTTGACTATTTGGCTAGGTGTATTAAGCCAAATAGAGTGATGCTGATTTAGCCTTAAAGTTTAGCATGAATGATTTTTCTAAAGTTCCCAAAAGTTTGTTTGGTGGGATGAAATTTGATTGATGGAGAGATGGATGAGAGTGAAGACCTTGATCCTAGAATTTGACCTAGACACGACTCTTTTTTACAAAACCTTGGTATTGAAGAACATGCTATACTTCATATGTGAGGAAAGAAAACCTTTCAAAAAGGTCAGGATTCTATTGACAATAAAATGCATACAAACTCGGGTTATTCCTTGAAGCCTTCTTATAGAAATTATACACCAATCTTTCTCTGACTTCAAGGAGCATTTCAAGACGTTGTTCTCGAGCTTTTAGACTAATTCTTTTGAATCTTAGTTTTGAGATTTTGACCTTTTGGGAAATCATTTTAGACAACACATGTGAGGTCCAATTTGTCTTTTAACTTCCTTAGTGAATTCTTTTTACCGAAAGGACTTTCTTGATTATTGTTCAAACTGCATGTCTAATGTCCTACTTTCTTTTCATCCCACAAGGTCCATTATGTGGAAATCAAGGAAATTAGGGAAAAATTTTCTTAGGTTGACCTTGGTGAAAACAAATGATGATTAAACCCAAGCACTTAGAAATCTCTAAGGATATGATCCCTAAGGAAAGCAAGAGCACTTAGATTTGTCAAAGGATATTTATTTCCTCCAAGGGATTTGAAATTGAGAGCTCTTTGTGAATGTTTGTTTTTCAATTGTTTTGAGGACCAAGCAATTTTTTTTTCAATTCCAAGCACATGTACAACCCTAGGATGAAGAGACAATATTTTGTTGGATTCCCACTTGGACGAATCCAGCTACGTATATTTAGTACGGATGATTAGATGCTTGACCACATAGGCTCCCCCTTACAGTGCACTCACTTCTTGAGTTGGCCAAGCATCAGTACCCTTGACTCTCCCATGGCATACTTTTCATCTCTACAACATAACTGCATGTATAACATGGGGCAGCTTCAAAGGACATGACCTTTTTCACCATCAAAATAGATAAAGATTTGGTTTGCTAAACAAGGGTTTTAATTCGGTCTTTCCATTCATGGAGATTGACCCATGTGGTGAGAGACCATATTTTTCTCTTCTCGTTAGAGCTAACCACGTGATACTGGCTTTTGTTCCAGTACCCACTTTTATATCCCTATTGGAAATACACTTGTCCTTAGTGTGTTACTGGTTGGGTTGTTCCCTTGGGTGAGTACTTTTTCCCTCAACGAAGGCCTGCTAAGATAAAAAAAAAGCGAGTAAACATATTTGTAGTTCGATCAACCTTTGTTTAGAAACAAAAGGAGAACACATGCAATAAGCCTACTCACACTTGCAAGATGTTTTGTTCAATTTTAAACCCAAAATGAAGTGTGGAGGTAATCCTTTTGACAACTTAATATCACAAAAAGACTTTTCATTCTCAAGATCGCCATGAGGCACGAGAGAAATGCATATGTCTTTTAGATGATATTACTTTGTGAAAAAGATTACAAAACATCAAAATACACATGTTCATTTTAATCCTCAAAGAAAAAAATGAGTTCTTTTTAAAGCACCAACTTTGAAGTGTGAGAGTTTCCTTGTTCAATTTATAAACCTTAAACCAAATCTAGTAGATTGTTTCTAAGGTTCTTTTTAAGCCTTTTTGAAAACTTTTGAAGAAAGAATTTTGTTTGTTTTTTTTAAAACCCAAAAGAAAAATTAGTATTTTCTAAGGCATGACAGTAAACAAATTCCTTTTAAAATAGAATTAAAGATCCTCTAAAAGTATTAAACAACACTATAGTGTTTAAAAAAACTTTGTGTATGATAAAAGTGATGACATGATGAACTTCCTATTTTGCTTTCTCCTTTTTTCTAACCTGCAAAATGACAAAACCAAAGAGTACTAAAAACAACAAATAGGTCAATAGTTAAAAAAATCTAAAAATTCAAAGGCACCTGTTAAAATTTGAATTCCGACTATTTTTTGCGATGCAGTTAGCGAGTGCGGTGCAATTTGGAAAATAAGCAATGGTATATAGCCTCATGCGTTTGACTGGGTGTGGCATTCTGTAGAAATAGAGAGCGCGATTGCAGCGGAGTTTCGCAGGTGGTGCAGTTTGTAACTTAAAATCCATAGCCAAGTTTGGGAATTTTGAAAAATTTCGAGCGGGTGCGACGCGGTTTGGAAAAAATATGGTATGATATATCGTTGTGCCTACAAATGCTATGCAATATAGAGTCGTGGGACTAGGTGCGACTGAGTTTGGGATTGTGGATTCGCAGTGGAGTTTGAATTTTTTGAAAATCCTAATGTAGGAAGCAAATGCGATGCAGTTTGAGTTATCAGCGGTGCAATATAGCACCATGCTTGCAAATGCGGCGTAATATAGAGCCGCGAAACTATAACCTACAAAAGAAATGAGAAAAATGCATATTTTTTTAGAAAACGTGATTGAAAATTGCTCAAGCCCTCCTTCTAGCCCCAAAATGTGAACCCCTAAACCTACAATTGCACAAAAACAACAAACAAATCAAGATGTTAGATCATATGCAAGCAAGAATGAAGGATTCCCCATGAAATCCATTTACTAAAATTTAAACTAGGAAAATGAAGAACAAAGTATGAAAATACAAATGAATCCTAATGAAGCAAGCAAACTTGTGATCCCATGGTGGAATTGGTGCCAATTGATGTGTCGAAATTGGCCCTTTCCCAACTCCTAAATTGCAATGTTGATGTATGTGGATCGATCAATTATCTTCAATGAGATTTGAGCATAACCTAGCTATGGAATTATGAAAATGATGAATATGAGGAATGATGTGCACAAAATTTTCTCTCAATATCAAGAGAGTAACTTTGCATGAAATTGTGGATGAATAATGAGAAGATAAGCCTTCCATTTATAGATTTGAATTTGGAAGAGCGAGCAAGATTTAGACAATGTGGGACTAACTTTCACCCAATGGCCAAATGCCACTTGTCACCATGTGAATGGTTGATGGTTATGCACATTTTGGCCAAAGTGCCAATAAATGCAATTAGGTGGAATTTGAAATTGAGGAAATAACATGTGAGAGGGAAAAAAAAATGAAATAAATGCCACTTGGCTCAATGCACAAGAACATGTAAGAGGAGTGAATGCTTTGTTGGAAGTACCCATCCACTTGGACTTTTTGAATTCAAACTTGATGGAATATTCCCTTTTTATGCCATGTGAGGGAAAATAGAGATTTAATAAATGAATTAAATCTATTTTCATGTGCAAGTTGCATTCTCTAGAAGATTTTAGTGATAGGGATTAACTTAATCAAGATTTTGATTAATTTAATGAGGGATTAGATGATTTGACAATTTTGACTCAAATTGATGAGTTAATTTAAATCAAAATTGAGAGGAAGTGATTTAATTAAATAAATGATTTTGATTTATTTAACTAAGAGGGGAAATGTTCGATTAAATCAAATAAGTTTTAATTTATTCAATTTAATAAGAGGACTTTAGAAACTTTAATCAAATAAAATGATTTATTTAATTAAATAGAGACATAAGATTAATTAAATTAAATTGACTAATTTAATCAATAAAGGCGAAAGACTTAATCAAATAAATAATGATTTATTAAATTAAGAGATAGAAGATGATGAAAAGATGAGAGTATGATTTAGGAGGAAATGTCGTTAGTAATCAATATCAAGTGTACCGAATCGAACTTGTACATTTTCCATGTCTACAGAATGTACTCTTGTAACTAAATTTGTCTACTAGACATGAAATTTAATGTTTTCCTTAGTTTTATAAATAATTTTATGGAATGAAAAAGGATTTGGCTATGCGATTAGGTAATTTGATAAATTCCTTAATAATGAATGCATCATGAAGGAGAGACTTTAGGAATAATGCGGGATTATAAAGAAAGAGGGAATGAATAACTTTGGAGAAGGTGATAGTAGAAGAAAGGAGCTACATAAATATTTCTAGAGGAGGAATTGTGTAGGGAATTGCTATGCTATTATCTAAATGTTATGTTTTCTTCTTTGGCTTGATATGCAAAAGTATGGTTCATAGACATATGCATTTTTTTTATACTATATTCATAGAATGTTAATCACAGGCCTCTCACTATATTTTTGTATTAAAATGCATATGGTTAAATCGGTTGGTGTTAGGTTTTTATTTAAAATGTAGGCTTAGAGACTTATTACCTAATGTTTTTTAGATATGAATTTTGTTTCCTTTCTTGGCCACTAGACCTTCCTATTATAATTATACATTAGCTTCATTTTAGAAAAAGAAAACTAGTTTTTTATTTACAATGAGTTTGTACTTTGACCCAATTTGTTTTACAATCCCTTATCTTAATATTTCTAATGTTAACTTAATTATCAGTTTGGACTAGGTTGTGTATAAAATATAGTGATACTTCAACCTTTCTAGGTATATGTTTAATGAGGACATTATAAAATTTACTTGACCCTTTTTATAGGAAGATGTATATTGTAAACATTGGTATGGTTATCCCAACCTTATCTAGTTTTTATTTATTTACAAACATTATTATGTTACTTGACCTTAACTAGGTTTGTGTTTTTGCAAACATTTTTATGGTAATTTTAACCTTTAAAAGTTTATGATCTATTTGATTGTTGTCATCTAATCTAACCTTTTTTTATAATAAATTTTTTTTTGTGAATATTGTTAAAAGAGTTTAATCCTTGTCAGGACTATATGTTCATTGTGAACACTATCAAGTTTTCAACCTTGGGTAGACTTGTGAATATTGTGAAGTATTCAATGGTACTTGTAAACCATGATATGCAAGAGGTTATTATGGGTATCTCTTACTCTCTATCAATTGTATATGGATTTCTATGTATGAAATTACCTATTGGAATGTTTAACCTTTGATAGCTCTATATTGTAAAATTACTATTGTGCTTTATCATTATTAAATATGAGGTTATTTTGAAAATTTGATTTAATTTTTTACCATGATAGGCTTGTAAGTTTTGGTGAATACCTATAGACACACACACACACTTGATATTGCATAGACCGAAATCTAGAGAATTTATACTTATCTTTTGATAAGTGTAGGAGATGAAGATTGGCTCTATACACAAGACCACCTACAAAACCAATGAAATCCTTCCATGCAAGATTATGTAAGAAATGAGCTTACTTGTTATTAGGATCTATCAAATATGATGATGAGGTATATTACAAAGTGTAAAACATCCTTTCTTATATAGACAAGGTGTGATGAAGTACCAAAGGAAAAACATTAAATGATTTGTGTCATTATTAAATGATATTAGAAATCATTAATGACCTAGGACACCAATATTTAATAAAAGATAAAATGATAAAATATTATCTAAACAACTTAAAACTTCTAGAAATATGCGTAGGACCTAAGTGGACTTAGTTCATGTAAATAGGACCCCATAATAACTAGTTAGATAAATTACCTATTTACACCAAGAATAAGAATTTCACTATATTATTCATCTTCTTTTCTAGTATTAATAATATCAGAGTTAATGGTATTTATAAGGTGTGTATATTTATTTAGGTATATGTGTATACCTAGAGTAGACATAAATACATACATATATATATTTAACTGGTTCATAGTATTATGATGATAACAATGTTATATATATACATTTAAATATGAATATGTGAAATAAAGAGAGGGTATTCAAATATACAATAATAAATATATTTGTATAGATTTCAAGATCAAATGCAAATATACAAATACGCATACTTATATATGAATAAAGATATGGAAGAACAACACCCAAATGCAAAGATAATTAACATCTAGATTGGACATGTTTGATTATTGTGAGCTAGAGTTACATATTTCAATAAAATTATAGAAAATGGAAATTATGATTAAATTCACTATGTTGATTTAATGTTGCAAATACATTGCACTACACAATAATAGAAAAATACTTAGTCAAAACCCTATCACACACTTGCCTAGGTGATTTCGGTTAAAATCAATTAGTAACGTGGTAGATAAGTGTGTGATAGGGGGATCACTTTTCAATGTGGGTATTCATATACTTATTTGTTAAACCCTTTTATGATCTTGAATGTGAAATTATAATTCTTGATAACCAATTAGAGATAGAGGTGAGTAAACATACACCACACATATTCATCATGGAATGAGTTTATTTTTATTATTAAATATTTGACCAAAGTAATGCAAAATAATTGCTTGCATTATCAATTTATAGTGTCTTTTTATTACAACTAGTTAATGTGTTAGTCTTAGCTAGAGAAAATCTAGAGTTATATGACATATTGCTTGCATTAAGAGATAACACTAATTCTCAGATGACATGATGAAGTTGAAGATCTCCTTTATCTACTAAGCTTCTGGAGGGGAGAGCCACTTTGAGATGGAAGGTGTGTGGGGGACTAGTGGTCTGTGGTTGGAGGAAAAGTGCTCGAGTGATGCTCTTCCTCTTGTAGTTGAGAATTATCGAATAGTTGGTTATTAAAAGATATTATCTCAATTTCACATGGTATTGTATTATTGATGAAATCTACATTATGTCATCATTATGACACTTGTAATATATACTTGTATACCAAAATATTGAGAATTTTTTTATGTGTAATGTTTAATGAAAATTAGTATATTCAATTAATGTAATGAAATGTATATTACGTTTGAATTATGTAATCATTCCATAGTGATAAATTGTAATATATCTCATTATGTTTCTTTAGTGAAAAAAAGTGTTTTTAGAGAAATCTTGTAATTATTAGAATAGATGAACTATTGTTCGTCACAACTAGTAGCATGAAATGAAAGGAAGGGTACATGATACATAAAGGCTTCTACAAAAATTTGGTACAATATGGTGTGAATAGTGTGATTTTTTTGTGACTTAGAACTTTATTGGTTCCAATGATTCAAACCCTCCAACTAGAGCTTTGTTATTATTATTCCTTATCCTTATAAGCCCATATGGTTGATTATGTTTCCTATCCCATATTGGATAGAGGATTGGTTTGGAATTATCATGATTTACTAATTATCTTATATGGACGTGTAAGCCTAATGGACTAAAGAACCCAAAATTATCTATTCATTTGATCTCTCGTATTAGACAAAATAGACTAAATTAACTATTGTCAATTCTTGAATATTTAGTTCGAGACTATCAAATATTAAATAAATGACAAGTTCTTACTCTTTCTTTCTTGTGATCATGCTCATTAGAAAATGCATTGTTAACCAAGTGGGTTGTTCTTGTGTCTATCCTATTTGGATAGAGACCAACTTACTCCAATGGATGCTTGTCTCATATGGACAAAGGATAAATTTGAGTTAAGAAAAATAATAATAAAATATTGTGAAAATTTTGAGGTTCAACTTGAGGGTTTTTTTATGTTATATGATGTTATGAGACGTTACACAATTCATATGTTGAGATCTTGATTGTGCACTATGAGTGTGCATTAGAATGTAAATATGGTGCATAATGTAGATAAAGTTGTTGGTAACACTATATAGCATGATCCATAGCATTGCTTGAATGACACATGATGAAAAGGGCCATATATGAGATGAGTGAATTAAAAGATGCATGACATGGTTCGAAACATTATGCAAGTGATGATTGAAGCATGGTGTTGCATGACATGATGCTTAGTGTTCTATACATGACACATGGTGCAAAATGTTGTGTGTGGGATTAGAGATTGTGATGGAAATGTCTAATACCATGTATGTTTGTACAAGAACACACAAATCATAATCCTTAAATAGAACATTTACTTCTCTAAATTAAATTTACAAATATAGAATTAATTGAAACCACTTTTAAAATTGTAACTTTATATCTTAAAATTCAATATTTCAAAATGGCAATTTATTTTTTCTTCACCATTTCACTAATTAATATGAATAACCAAATATATAATTTATTAATTATAAACTTTATAATTATATATTTTTAAAATTATTTAAAAATAACCTAAAAATCTATAAAACACGTGAAAATTTCAACTTTTAAACTCAAATATTATGAAAGAAAGAGTTACGACAGCATACGTCATCCTAAATGAATAATAGTGAAGGAAAAACAAAATTTCAAGAATGACAAACATAGTTAAAGACGAACATAGACTATTAGTTTTAGTCTAAGAGAAATGGAATAAAACATGGAATATGTAGATAGGCAATAATCTCAATTATATTGGTCAAGGCAAGACTCAATTAGGGCACGTCCCCATGCGGCTGCTTAGCTTATTTTGGCTAGCAGCTACTGCTCAATTTTTTTAGGAGTATTTTGTGGAGCTGGTGGCCCCATGAACTTTGTTTTTCCTGCTTATTTTTAAGCAATCAATTTTAATTTTGTTTTTTCAATTGTAAATTAATTTCATAAATGCAAGGAAGTGAGTAAACAACCACACAATTGAACACAACAGAGATTTACCATGGGAAACCCATAATTCATAGAAAAAAGTTTAAAAAAGTGAACCAAACTACTCACGTAATCACTATCCTTTATCTCCATCAGTTAAAAAAGTTAAAAAATCTGATGGTAATACAAATAACGGATCTGAGTCTACAGTTAGAGGACAACAATATTGAAGAGTACAGAAATAAAAAGCATTGTTTAGTGATTAAAATACCTGAATTGAATTAATATAAAAAAAAGAGGGAAATTAATATGTGGTGCCAGATGTCATTTTATTTCCATTTGCAGCAGCTGCTTATTTCCAGCCCCCCAAAATTTTGCAAAGCATATTTACAATTCTTAAGCAGTTTTGCTTCACAAAAATAGGAAAAGATTCCAAATTATCCAAATTTCATTAATAAAAAAACTTCATGGAGACACTTAACTGCTTAATTTTAAGCAGAAATGTTTAATTATAAGCAAGAATTTGAGTTAAGCACCAGCATGAGGACAGGGGGTTATATTCTACAAATGAAGATCAAGAGTTTTTCAATCCACATGCTCCGCCCAAAGTTGTTGTAGTTAGATCCCTGAAATAAAGTCGTAGGCGTAAAGAATATTTTTACTGTGTTATGAAATAAAACTACATCAAGTCATATATCTCAAAAGACATCAAATTTCTATGAGTAGTTCTAATTTTAATTTTATAAATAAATTTTATCATCAAAATTCAGTTATATATTGATTTATTAATTTGCAGACAAATTTTATTTTTAACTAATTATAAATAACCAGGCATACGTGTCAGCTTGGATTAGGATAATAAATTGTAATATTAGCATTAAAGCCAATGATTTCCAAGTGAATAAGTAATGTGGCCATTAAAAGATATTCCATAGTTGAGTATTGTATCCAAACACACTACAAATACATGCATCAATAAGTCTAAGAGCCAAGGTGATTCCCTATAAGCAGAGAATACAGACACTAACAAGAAGGTTACATCAGCAACAGCAGATGACAAAAAGATCCATCTTCTACACACTAACACTGTCAGAAAGCGAGTTTGACTTGACTGCACAGAGTCTATAGTCGCTCTGGAGAAGTGGAAATGGAAGAATCTATGCTACAACTGTAAGATGAAGGAGATCTCCAAGTATTGCTGGCTGCAGTCATCTCCAAATAGAACGGAGCGTCAAAACCTGCTATTGTAGCTTCTTCTTCAAGTATTTGCACAACTTGTCTCGTGCCAGGCCTACCTTCTGGCTGAGGATTACAACAGAGCATCCCCAATTTGAGCACTCTCTTCATCTCAGCTTCAACATATTGCCCACCAAGATTCGGGTCTGCTGCATCCATGAGACTGCCAATGGCATGGAGCTCTCTCACCCAGTCCACCATGACTGTCTGAGCAGGTTGTAGAGAGGCATCGACAGGTCTCCTTCCACATGCAACCTCCAACATAAAAATACCAAAGCTGAACACATCTGTGGCGGGGCTGGCCTTTCCTGTGTGTATGAGCTCTGGTGCGATGTAACCCAGTGTTCCTACCACACGAGTAGTCTGCGAGTTTTCGTTATGCTCGTACAAACGTGCAAGCCCGAAATCCCCGAGCTTTCCATAGAACTCTGAGTCCAACAAAACGTTGCTCGCCTTGATGTCTCTGTGCACTACGTGTCGCTCCCACTCTTCGTGAAGATATAGCAATCCCGCAGCGACATCTCTCAGGACTCTGTACCTCTGACACCACTCGAGAACCTTCTTTGGATTTCCAAATATCAGCTTGTCCAGGCTCCCATTTGGCATGTAGTCATAAACTATGAATAGCTGGTTTTCTCGCCTGCAGAAGCCTTTGATCTGGACAAGATTTCGATGTTGATGGCGACCAAGACTGGAGATCTCTGCTATGAATTCCTTAACCCCATCATCGGTTTCTCTAAGAAGACATTTCACCGCCACCTGGATGCCGTTTGTGGGAAGGACTCCTCTGTAGACCTGGCTGAAGCCTCCGGATCCCAAAAGTTCTTTATCTCGGAAGCCCTTGGTTGCAATATGTAGGTCCTTATACTTAAATCTGTGAGGCCAATACTCCATCTCCCATTCTTCAATAAGATCTCTGTGCTGATTTCTCTTCAACCGCACGATTGATGCTGCCACCACCACCAGAAGGAGGACAACGCAAGCTGTGGTAATCCCTGCTATCAATCTGGAGTTTGAGCTCTTGATTTCTCTGTGTGTAAAGGATGGAAGATTAGATGTATTCAGAAATGCGGCGGGTTCGTTTGTATTAAAGCTCCAGCTGAGGATGTAATTCTCCTCAAACATGGCTCCCGTAGCTGCTGAGAAACCAACGTAAATTTCTTCTTCTAGAATGTTAGACAGAGACATATTTTTCATATATATCAATGGCTTTTCTGGGCGATGTGAACCAGTCTCTGCAATTGTGACTTTGAGCTCCTTTTGAAGATGGTCATAATCAATCCAAGCCTGAATATTCTGCCCGCTCTTGAGATCCAAATCCCGGAACCGATTGTTGTCAATCCAGAAGCCGGCAGGCGTAGAGTTAACAGACCTGAGATCCACACCAACGTGATTGTTGTTGATGTCGCGAAATTCCAAGTTGTTTAAAGTGGAGAACTCGACGGCAAACAGATGATTGGAGGCCTTTCCCAAACTTGATATATTGTTAATCAAGCCAAGGTACTGAGCGGATAATAATCCCTCTGGAGACCTGTAGGGCGTCATTATAAACGCCAGACCAAACCCACTTCGTGAATCTGAAGAAGGAATAATGCTTAACACAAAACTTGTGCTGAAAGACGATGTAGAATTCATAGAACCACGATCTTTCATACGTACGGGTTGTCGATAAAAAGCACGGCCGATACTATATTGGGATGGATGATTAAGGGAGATGGCATTGGATTTCACTGAGGCATTCGCAAACAATTCGAGGGACGACGCGTTGAATTGGTTGAAGATAAAATTTGTATGGAGGTCTGCAATAAGCGAAGGAGGGAGGAGGAAAAGCACAAGGATCGCCCATGCCCGTGCCATTGTATGCTTGTGATAAGTAACAAGAAAGGATAATGAAGAAAAAGATGAAACAATCAGATATAATTGTAAGTTTCTGTGTGGGTTCGTTTGGAGTTTAATTAGCTCTCGTCCGTCTTCCACGTTTTCTCGAGGCTTTTAGTAGTCAAACTATCGTTTTCATCGTTCCTTTGAAAAATCCGCTGAGATGGTAAAATTAAACGCCAACTGTAATAGGAATTTAAATTTTATTTTATTTTACAAATTAAAAAAACATGAAATGCTATCTTATAGAATAGCTAAATATTAATATCAATTTTGTTTTGAATATAAGTTAGATAAATTGTAATTCCTGTTAAAATTATTTATTGGTACTAAATATTTTAGTAAATAAGTGGTTGGTATGGGCAAAGAGGTTTTTTAAAATACCATTTTTATTTTAATTTAAATTAAATTATTACTAGTTATTTAGGAAAACAAGTTAGAACTTGATAATTTTTTTAGAAAGGTAGAAAATGTACTTTGCATGAACGAACGTTATTAATTATTTTTTATGATTACACATTAATTAGTTTTGCAAAATAATTTGGAAATGAAATGAATAATTTAGTAGTAATTACAAACTATTTTGTGATTTGATTAACATTAATAAGTTTAAGTATTTGGAAACGCTTAAAACTCAATTTGCTTTGTAAATTGTCACAGTCTTGTATAGAAGGCATAAATGGAGAAAGAATGGAATTGGAAAGAAAATGATGTGAGAAGCAAAATGTAGATGGCGAAGGTTTGTAGTGAACATTATGGACAGTGGACATATTAAGAATATAAAAAAAATTTAAATTATAACTTTTTTTCTATATTTGTAAACTAAATTCATTTAGACTTTCTAAAAGTATTTTGAATTATTTATTATTGAAGATATGTAAAAAAGATGTATAAGTAATAGACTATAATTGAGAAGCATTTGAAGAAATCTAGATATTTAAAATATAAAAATATTTTATTTTGTTTAAAATAGTAAACATATAAAATGTAAATAATAGAAACAAGTTTAAATTTGACTAGTATAGTGTCTTTTTAACTAGTATAATTATTATGTTCAATTGAGTGTAATATTTTTAATTTTTTTAGCCATGTGTATTTTTTTTGTATTTGTAAACTAAATTGATTTAGACTATTTTATTTGTCAACATAGTAAGTGTTTAGAGTAGATATGTAAGACATGTGTGTGTTGGATGTTGTGGTTGTGTTGTTGATATGTGGTTTTCATTGATGTCAACACTATTAACATTAATGTATTTAAGACTGTATATGTCGAGAATATTGAGAAAATTGTAATAAAATAAGTTGCAAATTGTTTGTCAAGCAGTGAAGATCAGTATGATGGAAAGTTTAGTATGTTGATAGTGAGAAGTTATAGATTAAAGGGTTTTTTTTCAAGCCTATCTAGTTTATCCATTGAAAGTTTCAGAGGTGTTCATGAAGATTTGAGCAAGTTATGAGTTTTTGTGTTCCGATAGTTATTCTGTTACTAAAATTGGTATTCCTAGAAGAAGATAATGTGATTCTAGTAATCTGAGTTGTTGTGTATGCTCCTGTGATGTTTGTGGATGTTTATAGATCATGATATATCTATGTTACATACCCACATTGATCATTGTGCTCACGATCGATGATTTTCTCTTACGTGTTCATGTTTTTCATGTTCAGGGCCGATAGGGTGATTATACCGTGTTGTCGATCTTTGAAGAAAAATCTTTGAAGGTTTTTTGTGTTGGAGGACATTGTTTTGGATCTCTACTATGTTGTGTTCGAACTTGATAGATTCGCATTAATAATCTTTATTATTTTGGGACGATAGTTTGTATTCATCTTATTATTTTGTTGAAGTCAATGTGAAGCATTGTAATTACTTGTTGCAGATATATATGAGAGATTTTTTATCTCATTTGAGACATGTATGATGTGAAGTGCGCGAGTGTTATGTGCGAATAAAGATTAGATCATTCGAAGGTAGATTAGAGTGTGAAGAAGAGTGAAGAAGCGTTCATGTGCTTAACCGAAACTGTAATTAGGCATTAGCAGATGCTACTTTCTCAATTCAAAATCTTCAGATGGATTTAATTTGAATGTTTTTGTAAGACAGTGAGTCTTCCCTTGTATTTGAGCAGTGAGCTCTAGGCAATGTGCCTGAATGCATGTGCATTCCCCATTTATTCATCTTATACTTTTAACAAAGTATAAACTTGTGGATCAACCTCCACCATGGTTTTTCCCCTAACAGGGTTTCCACACAAAAATCTTGGTGTTATGTGTATTTCTGATGTGTCGTTGATTTATGCTTTCATGGTTATTAATTAGATCTAAGAATAAGGGTTAATAAAGTTAATAAGTTTAAAATTTTGTGACAATTGATTCACCTCCCCTCTTAGTTGTCTTCCCTTGCATTGCCAACAATTTGTATCAGAGAAGGTTCCTTGGAAGAAGTTTAACAACTTGAGGTGATTTGGGATAGTGACATATAAGAAGGATAGTCCAAGATTTGATGGAACAAACTATTATCTATGGAAGACTCGAATGGAGTGTCATCTGAGATGCATTGGTGAATCTTACTGGAACATTACAAGTAATAGGTATGTTATTGCTCTAAATAGTCCTACTAATACAACTAAGATTAGGGATGCTAAATACTATATCAAGGCTAAGGAAGCATTATTGAGTGTTTTGACTGATTATGAGATGACAAATGTTATGGATCTAAAGACTGCTTATGAGATCTAGAAAAATTTGGAAACCTTGTATGAAGGTGATGCTAATGTGAAGATTGCTAAGCTACATAGTCTGAAAGGGAAATATGAACTATTGAAAATGGGTAATGATGAGAATATTACTACTTTCATACAAAGAGTGAATGAACTTGTGTGTGGTATCAAATGTGCTAGTGGATAGTTGGATGAATAAGAGATTGTTGCTAAAGTGCTTAGATCCTTGCTTGATGCATACAAAATCAAAGCTACATCTATTGAGGAGCTCCAAATTGTGACAGATGTAACCAGAGATATGTTGATTGGTAAACTTACTGCTTTTGAGCTGAGTGAATTCAATGATGCCCTTCCTAAGATAGAATTTGCATTCAAAGCTACCACCTTCAGAAGAGACAAGCAAAGATATGATCCAGGTGAAAGTTCTAGAAAGGTATTCAAGTATGAGGAAGAAATGAGACATATTGAAGAAGAAGAAAGGGAATTGAATGAGCTTGAAGCACTTATTGTCAAAAGAGAAGCTAGAGGAAAAGGTAAGTATAAAGGAAATTTTCCTATTAAATATTTTTCCTACAATAAGATAGGTCATTTTGCATCAAGGTGTTCGGAAAGAGTCCCTAAGCCAAGATATAACAATCCTAGATTTCAAAAGAAGTGTTATTATTCTAATGATGAAGGTGTGAGATGATGAATCTGACAAAGGGAATGTAAGTGAAGATGAGTTTGTGTTTATTGCTATCAAGGAAAATAAACCTATGTCTATTGAATCTGCTAGTTGTACAAATGTGCAAAAAACCCTAGTTTCTCGAGTTGAAGAGAAGGATGAATGGGTAATTAATAGTGGATGTTCACATCACATGACATGTGATAAAAGTAAATTTGTAAGCCTGAAAAATTATGATGGTGGTGTTGTAAGATTTGGTGATAACAATGGTGGTATAATCTATGGCAAAGGATGTATTTCTTTTGATGTTAAGCATAATACTGATGATGTTCTTTATGAGGAAGGTTTGAAGCATAATCTTTTAAGTGTTAGATAGATGGTTGATAAGGGATACAATCTCTAATTCAAGGATGGAAAGTGTAGAATATTGGGAAGTTCTGGAAATGTGATTGCTTCAGGTACAAAAATGAAAGGTAACATTTTTAGCTGAATGTTCCTAGTAAACTTTGTTTGATTTCTCAAGTTGATGATTTTTTTTTGTGGCATAGGAGAATGTGTCATGTAAAATTGTATAGTATTATCAAGATATATTCTACTGGGGCAGTGAGAGATCTTCCTAAGTTGGAAAAACCATCTAATGTCATATGCAAGGAATGTCAATTAGGAAAGAAAACTATAATTTCATTTCGGAGCAAACAACATTGTTCAAATGAATTGTTGGAGCTTGTGCATACTGACTTGTGTGGTCTTGCTAGAATTGGGTATGTGCAGGATCATGATGGGCCAAAAAGTGGCAATATGATGGGTATGTGGCTGGCGACCTTTTTCTTACCCAAAATTGATGAAATGAAAAGATTTTTTAAAGGAGATTCTCAGCTTTCCATCAATATAAATTATTTTTTACTTTGAATTTAATAAATAATTATTATTCATTTTCTATTGAATTACGACTAAAGTTATGATTTTTAGGCTGATTGAAAAACATCTATAGCTTTCAAATGGAATCATATTTTTTGAATCCAAAACATGCATCACATCCTATACTTCACATACTATAAAATTAAAAAATAAAAAATTGAATTTCATGAAGTTTTGACCAAGTTAAGGTGGTCAGAAATACGAGTCTTTATATTTTTTAAAAGTTTTCATAAAAAAATTATAATTAATTATTTAATTAGAAAAAAATTACAAAAAAATATGCATCACATCGGGACATGAGTCCTCTACTTATGTCTAAAATATTATAAAAAAATATTATCATTTTAATGTGGTTAGGGTGGTCAAACAAACACCAACTTCTTATTTTTCCCTGAAATTTAAGTACTACTGTATTGAAATTTCAAATTTTCACCAAATATATTTTATTTTTTTGTAAATATACCTAGTAATCTAGAAACTAAATTCAATTTTATACAAATTATATTGTTACATATTTTTGAAATAATATAGATAACTTATTCAAATTTTTATGTCAAGTTGCCTAACTCTGATTTTTTTGAATTTTTTGCCACTTAAGGGCCTGTTTTTCCATGGTGATCCTGCACATACCCAATTATGAGTTTGCAAGGTTACATGTATTTCATGTTTCTTATTGATGATTATTCTAGGATGATGTGGGTTACTTTCTTAAGGGAGAAATCTGAAGCTCTAGAGAAGTTCAAGATTTTCAAGGCTATGGTTGAGACATAGAGACAAGTCTAAAGATTAAATGTCTAAGATCAGATAGAGGTGGTGAATTCACTTCTGGTGAGTTTAATTCTTTCTATGAAGTGCATGGGATAGAGAGGCAACTATCTGTACCATGAACCCCTTAGAAAAATGGAGTTGTGGAAAGGAAGAACAAGATAGTTCAATATGCTACTAGAACTATGATGTTGGAAGGAAATGTTCCTCGTATCTATTGGAGAGAAGGTGTAAGTACTATTGTTTATATCCTCTACTAAATACAAATTAAAGGTGATACTGGTAAGACCCCTTTTGAACTATGGTTTTGTCATAAGCCTACTGTTAGATATTTCAAAATCTTTGGGAGTAAATGCTACATCAGAATAGATGAAGATATAGGAAATTTTGATGCTAGGAGTGATGAAGGAATCTTTCTTGGTTATTATACTAAGAGCAAGGCCTACCGGTGCTACAACAAGAGATTGAAGAAAATGATTGAAAGTGTAAATGTTATGGTTGATAAAGACATTGCTAGACCATCCAGAACCAGTGGATATGATTCTGATGATCAAAATGAAAGTACAAACAAAGGTCAGAATTCAAATCAAGTTCAGATCATTTTGGTGAGTCAAGAAGATCAAGAGGAAGGAGAAACTAGTGAAAGTAAAAAAGAGATAGATCACAAGAGCATTAAGTTCAAGAATAGCCTAAGACTTGAAGGTATGCGAGATTAAATTATTCAAAAAATTAGATTATAGGTGATAAGAACAAAGGTGTCCAAACTAGGAGAAGAATTATAGAAGAATATTGTTTGATATCAAATACTTAGCCAAGTAATATAAATGAAGCATGGAAAGATGAACATTGGATTGAAGCAATGAAAGAAGAATTGTAGCAAATTAAGAAGAACATTACATGGATTCTTGTTCCTAGACCTAAGGATAAAAATATAATCGAAACTAAATGGGTCTTTAGAAATAAAGCAAGATAGGTATGTACAGGATATTCTCAGATGGAAGGAATTGAATTTGAAGAGAATTTTTCCCTTGTTGCTAGAATTGAAGCTGTGAGACTGTTTCTTGCCTATGCTACTTACAAAAACTACAAGGTTTATCAGATGGATGTCAAGACAATGTTTTGAAATGGAGAATTGGAAGAAGTGTACATTGAGAAACTTGATGGATTTCAATTGACTGGTAAGGGAAATATGGTGTGTCGGTTGAAGAAAGCATTGTATGGACTCAAGCAAGCCCCTAGAGCTTGGTATGCCAAATTGAACAAGTATTTGTTGAAGCTTGGATTTAACAAAGGTACTGCTGATAGTAATCTATATTTCAAGATTGATGATGATAAAGATTTGATTGTGGAAGTCTTTGTTGATGATATCATTTTTGGAGGATATGATGGTTTGTGCATGAATTTTGTTGATGAGATACATAATGAGTTTGAGATGTCAATAATTGGAGAGATGAAATTCTTTTTGCGATTGCAAATTACTTAGTTAGATAAAGGGATCTTTATATCTCAGTCCAAGTATGTGAAAGAATTGCTAAATAAATTTGGTATGGAAGATTCAAAGCCAGTCGGTACACCCATGGTGACCAGATGTAAGTTGACAACAGATGATGATTCTCTGAAGGAAAATCAAACTAGATACAAATCATGATTGGTGGATTGATTTATTTGACTCAAAATAGACCTAATATCATGAATTTTGTATGTATTGTTACAATATTTCAAGCCGATCCTAAGGAATCTCATGTGATTGCTATAAAAAAAAAATTATATACTTGAAGGGAATAGTTGATTTTGGCCTGTGGTATCCTAAAGATGATGATCTTACTTTAAGTGCCTCTACTGATGCTAATTGGATAGGAGATGTGAATGATAGGAAAAGTACCAGTGGTGGCGCATTTTTCTTGGGAAAGAAGTTGATTTCATGGTTAAGTAAAAAGAAAAATTCTATTTCTTTGTCTACTGTAGAGGCATAATACATTGTTGTTGCTAGAAATTGTACTCAAGTAATGTGGATGAAGCAGATGTTGAAAGATATCAGAGTTGTGTATGATGAACCTATTTCTATATTCTATGATAATTCAAGTGCAATGAGCATTTCTAAGAATTTGGTGCTTCATTCAAAGACCAAGCATATATCTATCAAGTAACACTTTTTGAGAGACAAAGTGAGTGATAAGGAAGTCAGACTGGAGTATGTGCCTACTAAGGAACATATTGCAGACATCTTTACTAAGCCATTTCCTTAATGATAATTTTGAGTATCTCAGAGGGAAGTTAGGGGTGATTATCCCTCCTAATCAGAAATAAGATGCAAGACATTGCATCAGTCCAAGCATTTCACAGTTATATCTTGATTTGGATTGATGTTGTGGTGGCTGCTACTCAAGGGGAGTAGTTAGATGATTCAGATATGTGGTTCAAAACTTGTGTGTATCTTTTTCATTGATTTCAAAGGGGGAGAAGAGTAAGGTGAAAAAATATTGAAGAATTAAGGAGCAGAAGAGCAATGTGAAAAGCTAGAAATTATCTGAGGAGAAAAGAGTCAAAACCTAAGGGGGTGTAAGTGCTAAAGTTAGTTGCATTGATGGTGTTTTTCACATCATGTGTTGCCATTAATGCCAAAGGGGGAGATTATTGGATGTTGTGGTTGTTTTTCTGATATGTGGTTGTCATTGATGTCAACACTATTAGCATTAATGCCTTTAAGACTGTATATGTCAAGGATATTGAGAAAATTGTAATAAAATAAGTTGCAGGTTGCCTGTGAAGCAGTGAAGATCAGTATGATGGATAGTTCAATATGTTGATGGTGAGAAGTTGCGGATTAAAGGGTTTTTCTTCAATCCTATCTAGTTTATCCACTAAAATTTTCAAAGGTGCGCATGAAGATTTGAGAAATTTATGAGTTTCTTTGTTCCAACAGTTATTCTGTTACTGAAGCTAGTATTCCTAGAAGAGCATATTGTGATTCTGGTAATCTAAGTTTTCATGTATTCTCCTATGGTGTTTGTGCATGTTTCTAGATCGTGCTTTATCTATGTTGCATGTTCGCATTGATCGTTGTGCTCACGGTTGATGATTTTCTCTTGCATGTTCATGTTTCTCATGTTCATGGTCGACATGGTGATTATAGCATGTTATGGATCTTCAAGAAAAAATATTTGAAGGTCTTTTGTGTTCAAGGACATTGTTTTAGGTCTCTACTATGTTGTGGCTAACCTTGGTAGATTCATATTAATAATCTTTATTGTTTTTGTTAGAATCCAAGATCACCTGCATGCAATAACCTGTTACATGCAAAAGACATTCAGAACAAAACAAGATCTGTAAACCTCAAAGTGTAAAATGCATTATGAGAATCTCTGTTATTACAAAGAGATCAATCCTTATGAAGGAGATCAAGAAACCCTAAAAGGGAAACCCTAAATGAAACCCTAGTGTGCACACTTAATAATTAATCAATTATTAATGTGCCTAAGTTTAGCTTAAGCAACTAGAGGAATAAGTGACTTAATTAACCAGTATGATATAATTAATTAAGCGTAATAAATTATTACTCTAACACCCCCCCTTAAGATGAACTTAGGAAGAAGCTAAAACACTAGAATAAGATGCATGCAAGCAAAGATGGGTCCCGGCAACTAGGCCTGATCAGGTACCCATTTACAAATGCAAGAAAGAGGTAGAGGAGGAAAACCCAGTGGGACAAAACCCCCCTACAATGATATGACATGCTGCAAAGAAGCACTGGAAGAACACTGTAGAGTAACACTGGAACCACAATCTGGCAAGCAAGGAAAGATACTTCTATCTACAAGAAACCATATCAGAATCATAATGATGCAACAACAGACCCGATGCCACGGAACACTCGAAAACTCCAAACGGGAACAACGCTGGAATCTATGAAGTAGCAGTCAATTATTGAAAGATGTATTATTGAAAATGAAGTGCAAAGATGCAAGAGGCACTCTCCCAACTGCCAAAATATCCAGGTAATCTCCAAAACATCCATCGGGTCAAATATGGAATAACGAAAAACCTGGGATAGATACAGAAAAAATTGCATGGACAGCAACATAGAGCTCCTCAATACCTTTCCAACGCCGCAAAGATAGTGAAAATCAGAGATCGTGGCAAAAAGTTATGAGCTCGGAAGCATAAAATGTACATCTGACTTCAACCAGAAATAAATGTAGTAAAACAGGAAACTACTGAAAAATAAAGTGCACCAAATGAAAGTAATCAGAACCAGCTTTCTAGTGATATCTTGTTTGCCCGATTTTGATACCGTATGCCCAAGTTATGCCAAAAACAAAAAAACTGCTCTTTTAAGGCAAATAAGGGTTAGGGGGACAAACTGCCGTATAGCCGATGACGTCATGCTGATATCAGCACTTCACTGCAAAAAATTTGATGGCCATCTGGCCGTCGGTGCAAAAATTTGGCCCCCCTGCAAAAAAATTTGGGCCCCTAGTCGCCATATGACCGTGGGCGGAGGCTCAGGGGGCTGAAGTTGGTCGGAGCCCTTGGTTCTCCATATGACCGCGCGGGTGCTTTGAGGCCAGCTAGGGGCTAGGTGCATAGCGCCCGGTCCCCCATGTGACTGCGGCCTGGCTACATAGAGCCCATGGGGGCTGGTCCGGCCGGTGGAACCACTGGCGGCGACGGCGCGTGGGTGGCGCCCGGGTGGCCGCCGGGTGGCGGGTCGGCGGCAGCTTTCGTTCTGAACTGGGAGCGCCGATGCAAAACCTGAGAAAGGACATTTTCTCAATTTTTGAGCCATTTTTGACCTCGGAATGCGTGTTGGGGAGGCCGTACGGCTTCCCTGGCAAAAAAATTTTACCTTAGAAACCAACTGCTAGAAAATGGACGATTTGATAGGCGTTTCTAGGGTTTTGGGGTGCTGCGAACGCGATGGTAACGTCCGTTTGAGCCCATAGTGTCCCAAAAATTTGGCTACCTCCAGATCTTGTAAAAAAAGATGCCTATGGAAACCCCTTGCACTTGAAACTCACTGAGAAGCCATATCTTTAGATCACGAACAGGCAGCGGTAGGTCTGGAGCTCTGATACCATGTTAGAATCCAAGATCACCTGCATGCAATAACCTGTTACATGCAAAAGACATTCAGAACAAAACAAGATCTATAAACCTCAAAGTGTAAAATGCATTATGAGAATCTCTGTTATTACAAAGAGATCAATCCTTATGAAGGAGATCAAGAAACCCTAAAAGGGAAACCCTAAATGAAACTCTAGTGTGCACACTTAATAATTAATCAATTATTAATGTGCCTAAGTTTAGCTTAAGTAACTAGAGGAATAAGTGACTTAATTAATTAACCAGTATGATATAATTAATTAAGCGTAATAAATTATTACTCTAACAGTTTTGGGTTGATAGTTTGTATTCATCTTATTATTTTGTTGAAGCCGACAAAAGCGATGTAATTACTTGTTGTGGCTATATATGAGTGATTTTTTATCTCATTTGAGGCATGTATGAAGTGAAGTGTGTGAGTTCTATGTGCAAATAAAGATCAGATCATTCGAAGGCAGAGTAGAGTGTGAAGAAGAGTGAAGAAGAGTGAAGAAGTGTTCATGTGCTTAACCGAAACTATAATCAGGCATTAGTAGATGCTACTTTCTAAGTTCAAAATATTTAGATGGATTTAATATGAATGTTTCTATAAGACAATGAGTCTTCCCTTATTTTTGAGCAGTGAGCTCTAGGTAGTATGCCTGAATACATGTGCATTCCCCATTTATTCTTCTTATAATTTTAACAGGGTATAAACTTATGGATTAGCCTCCATTGTGGTTTTTCCCCTAATAGGGTTTCCAAACAAAAATCTTGGTGTTATGTGTATTTCTGATGTGTTGTTGATTTATGCTTTCATGGTTATTAATCAAATCTCAGAATAAGGGTTAATAAAGTTAATAATTTTGAAATTATGTAACAACTGATTTAGCCCCCCCTCTTAGTTGTCTTCCCTTATGTTGACGACAACACGGAATTGCAATTATGTGATATGCAATTCATATTGAATGTTTTTACGTAGGAAATTAATGAGATTGTAGAATAGCGATTCGCTAGAGCAGATATAACTATGAAACTGCGAGGGGCTCTGCTACTAGGCTAATGCTTGTGGAAGCAATCAAGTCATAGTTAATACATTATAAGCTTTTATTGTAAACAAGATCGAAAACAATATTGGATTATGTGACAACAATATACTAGTACTATAGTCCATCAATCAAGGGACACATGCAACACATTTTCCATTGTCATGATCAATGGAATCAGTTCACATTGACCATGTGTGGAGCATAGCAAAACATACATAAGCAGTTGTCCAGTATTCACACACTAGAAGGTATTGGGATTGCTTTATACCACTAGAAAAATAAATAAATAATGCTTTTCAAATATTAAAATTTGTTCATAAATGTCAAGTATATAATGCTTTGATATTTTTGTAATTTACTAAAAGTAAAATCAATAGTAAACTTGCTACAAGATAAACAAATTTCATTGGCCAAGCAAGTATTACAAATGATAATGCTATAAATTGTATCAACTTTTCATAATGTGTAGACATGGAAAATGTACAATTCGATCTGACACACTGGATCTTGATTTACTAACACCATTTCATCATGAATCATCTCCTTTGCTAGTCATTTAATCGAATAATATGTATTTGATTAAATTCATCACTCTTCATCTCTTAATTAAATAAATCAACTTTATCTAATTAAGTCATCATCTCCTGTTAATTAATTAAATCAATTTTATTTAATTAATTCTATAAAACTCCTTTTAATTAAATAATTTATTTTATTTGATTAAATCCCTAAATTCTTCTTATTAAATTGAATAAATTAAACATTATTTAATTTAATCTAACATTATCTCCTTTAGTTAAATAAATCAAAATCATTTATTTAGTTAAACCCTTCCTCTCAATTTGATTTAAATCAATTCAAAAATTTAAGTCTAAATTGTCACATCTCCTAATTCTTCATTAAATTAATTAATCTTTGATTAATTTAATCGTAATCTATGTCACATTCTCTAGAGAATGCAAGTTGCACAATAAATCAATTACTTTGATTTATTTAAATTCATCTATTTTCCCTCACATGAAATAAAAGGGGAATATTCCCTCAAATTTGAATTCAAATTCAAAAGGGCTTGGTCCTTCCAACAAGGCATTCAATGCCTCTTACATGTCCTTGTGCATTGAGCCAAGTGACATTAACTCCATTTCTCTTTCCCTCTCACATGTCACATTCAAAATTCAAATTTGAATCCAATGGCATTTATCTTGCACATTGACCAAAATGTGCTCAACCTTCAACCATTCACATCTTGACAAATGGCACTTGGCCATTGGATGTTGAATGATCCCACATTGCTCAATTTCATTCATTCTTCCAATTTGGAAATCTATAAATGAGAGACTCTTCCTCTCATTCTATCATCCATAATTTAAGTAAACTTATTATACTCAAATCCATCTTCAAGCATTCTATCAAGTTCTTAGCGAGGTTATGCAAGAATTCAACCAACAAAGTGGATCAAATCACAAAGCTTACAAAGGAGTTGGGAAAGGGCTGATTTTGACACATCAATTGGCACCAACTCCCCCATGGGATTGATAGTTTGTTCATTAAAATATGATTTATTTATTTTCATTTGCATTGTTCTTCATTTTCTTCCTATGTTAATGTTTCAATCTAATTTCATGGGGAATCCTTGTTTTTAACTTGCATTTGATATAATATTGTGTTTGTTTGTTGTATTTGTGCAGGTACAAAATAGGGGTTCACATAATGTACTTCATGTGCATGGAATTTTTATTAAAGGAAAGTGACTAGTATCATGAAAGTAGTCTACTATTACCATTGTATAATGTAGATTGCAAATGGTAGGCTTCTCAACTAAATTATTACTTTATGTATTTTTGCAAGTATTTAGTAGCTAAAAAATTGTGTTGAGCAATAACAATTATGCAACACAACTCTAGGCTTATAAAACATAACAATTGTGCTATTGTTGACATAGTATTCAATGCATTAACTATGCATTGACTGTTGTATGATGCATCATAACTATCTACTAAATTTATTATCTATTTATAATTTGTATACTTTGTTCATAAGTAGATGAATTTTAAGGGCAGATGACAGAATTGAACAAATGATCATAGTCCATGACAAACAGTATGCCATTGATATAACATGTTATGAATAAACCTCAATCACATAAACAACTTTAAAAATTAGCAAAAAATAGATGAACATGATAAATTTTTGCAAGCATTCTTTTTCGATGCTTGTACCGACAACTAAGCATGATAAACATAGAAACTAGCCATTTTCCAATAGTGCAATGCCATAAAATAGCAAAGATTCAGGAATGAAACGTAAAGGTAAAAACATATAATCTTTCTAAGAAGCAAGAAACATACAAGAATAAGCACAAATAAAACCTAGTACACTCTTCACATTTGGGCATGTGTAGGATCATGATCGGCCAAAAAGTTGCAATATGTAAGTGATATGATGGCCCATGTGGCTGACGACTTCTTTTTTTACACAAAATTGATGAAACGAAAAGGGTTTTTAAAGGAGATTCTTAGCTTTCCACCAATAAAAATTATGTTTTACTTTGAATTTAATAAATTTAATTATTATTCATTTTCTATTTGAATTATGACTAAAGTCCTAATTGATAGGCTAATTGAAAAACATCTATAGCTTTCAAATGGTATCACTTTTTTTGAATCTGAAACATGTGTCACATTCTATGTTTCGCATACTATAGGATTAAAAAAATAAAAAATAAATTTCATGAAGTTTTCACCAAGTTAAGGTGGTCAGACAAACGATTTTTTTATATTTTTTAAAATTTGTAATAAAAAAATTATAATTAATTATTTACTTGGAAATAAATTACAAAAAAATATGCATCACATTGGGACATGAGTCCTCTAATTACATCTAAAATATTATAAAAAATAATTATCATTTTATTGTGGTTAGGGTGGTCAGACAGGCACCTACTTCTTATGTTTTCCCTGAAATTTAAGTACTATTGCATTGAAATTTCAAATTTTCACCAAATAGATTTATTTAATTTTTAAATAAAACTAGTAGTTTAGAAACTACATTCAATTTTCTACAAATTATATTCTTACATATTTTTGAAATAATATAGATAACTTATTCAAATGTTTACGTCAAGTTGCCTAACTCTGATTTTCTGAATTTTCATCGCCACTTAAGGGCCTATTTTTTCCATGTTGATCCTGCACATACCCATTTCATGAATTGATTATGGATTCACTACTTCTGTATGCATTTACCACTCCTAGAGTCCAGACGATATTGTAATGTAAATGCTAAAATTAGTAATTGAATACAAATTATGTCAACCTTTGTGCAATTATGCACTTTATTTGCATGACATTTTTCTCAAAGGCAAGTGATTGTTGTGATCAAAGGAGTTTAGTGTTCCAATTGTGTAATGTACATTGGAGATAGCATGATTTTTAATCAGTATACAAAAAATGCATTAAATTCCAACAACTGCACCACTCATTTTTGTTCAAGTGAATTAACAGGATAAAGCTCTATGTATTTTGGAAAATATTTAATAGAAAAGAGGTAAGAAAGCTAATAAAATAATTAATAATAGGTAACAAAGCTTGCGTAAACTGTTGAAAATAAAATTTAGCAAGTGCAATTGTGAACATGTTGCATAGAAAAAAATGTAACAGTAGAGTTTAATCTATTTAAATAGTAACATAAGAAGGTAAAGTATTGTGTAGGATACAATGTATTGCATAGTGTAAACGTGTAACAATAGAGTTTAATTCATTTAAATGATAACATAAAAAAATAAATTATTCTCTACCATATAATGAAGAGACATGTGAGCCAAATTTTGCAAGCTTAGCTATTAGGATAATGTCTACCGAAGCAATGTATCCATAGTTCATGCATTGTAAGTTTCTATAGTGAACAAGATTTAAAACAATATTGTTGTATATAGCAACAACATACTGCTATTGCAATGCATTGGTCAATAGAAAAATTTGTTCCAAGTCTATATTCTCACATGTAACACCATTATCATTGTCACCATTAGTGCATTCATTTGACGTTCACAACATGTGTAGTGCATCAAAGGATACATAAGCATTGTCATTTACAGTTATTCACAATTCACATACAACAAGGTATTGGGATTGCTCCATATCACCAGGAAAACTAAAATATTTTTGACTTTGTCCTATAGTCGAGATTTAAATACATATTTTTGGCACTTGAAAATTACGGTTTATCTCCTTTTCCACATAAGAAGACAGTCGATCCAATCATGGGCACTACACTTTTATAGAAGAACAAATATGCAAAAGGGTAACCAAGAGTTTGAAAATTCACAAGCTTTTCAGAAAACAACAAACATATGATAATAAGCACAAATAAAACCCAATTCTTGCCTAAGATTTCATGAATTAAATATGCATTCACTGCTTGCATACCCAGTAGCTCTCTAACACATCTCTTACAATTTGCATCTAATGGGTTCAACATGTCTTAATTGTTTTCTTAATTTAGCTTAACAAATGAATGATTTAGTTTTTGTTGTAACAAAAAGAAATCGAAGTCGATTTGGTAATGAAGTATCTAAAATTGAGATGAAATAATTGCAATAGTAAATTAAGCAGTATTACATTTATATTTAGAAATTGTATTACTAGATTTTAAGGTTTGTGAAGCGACAAAGGAAAAAATTAAGCATTGTGTAACATATAAGAGAAAATATGTTGACTGTAAACTAACAAATGCTAGAAGTTTTAATCCATATAACATGAAATATTGTCATATAGGCTAAATAGCTAGGAACTCAAGGATAACATAAAAGGCATGTGCAACTTGGTGCAATATCAAGTAGGTTTGCAGGAGGCTATGTTTGTTCCTCATCTTCAATACAATTGATAGAATTAGTACGACAACCATTTTTGTAGGTAATTTTAAACATTTTTTTAAAATTGAGGACATAAACAAGTATGTGTATTAATATTGTTTTGTACCTTGTTGTAGCATATGATGTTCATTTAGTTAGGCAAATAGATTTTGCAGTGACATTGTTTTGGTTGAGCTTAAAATGGCCTTTAGCAACAAATTCTCGTAGTGTAAACACAACTGATGACTTGTCATTGACATAGTCTTTGTATTTCATTTTTTGGAAGGTGGGCAAGAGTTGTTGCATGACACAGTTTTCAACTGAACAATGGAATTTTTTCTTGTCATTTGTTATGATGATAGTTTGAGGATGGAGTAAGTATATGTGTAGACATGAAAAATGTACAATTCGACACATTTGATCCCGATTACTAACAATATTTCCTCCTAAATCATACTCTCAGCTTTTCATCATATTTTGTCTCTTAATTTAATGAATCATTATTCATTTGATTAAAGTCTTTCTCTTCCATTGATTAAATTAATCAATTTAATTTAATTAACCTTACATTTCTGTTTAATTAAATAAATCATTTTATTTGATTAAAATCTCTAAAGTCCTCATATTAAATTAAATAAATTAAACCTTATTTTATTTAATCTAACATATTCCTCCTTAGTTAAATAAATCAGAATCATTTATTTAGTTAATCATTTCTTCTCAATTCTGATTTAAATTAATTCATCTATTTAAGTCAAAATTATCAAATCATCTAAATCCTTCATTAAATTAATCAAATCCTTGATTAAGTTAATCCCCCTCATTAAAATCCTCTAGAGAATGCAACTTGCACAATAAATCAATTACTTTGATTTATTTAATTCTCTATTTTCCCTCACATGGCATCAAAAGGGAATATTCCCTCATTTGAATTCAAAAAGGCCAAGTGGGTTTGGTCGTTCCAACAAGGCATTTAATGTCTCTTACATGTCCTTGTGCATTGAGCCAAGTGACATTAAACTCATTCCTTTTTCCCTCTCACATGTCATTTCTCAAATTCGAAATTACAATTAATTGCATTTATTGGCACTTTGGCCAAAATGTGCACAACCATCAACCATTCACATCTTGACAAGTGGCACTTGGCCATTGGATGTTGAATGATCCCACATTTCTCTATTTCACTCTCTTTTCCAGTTTGGAAACCTATAAATTGGAGGCTTCTCTCCTCATTCAACAATTCACCACTTTGAGTAAACTTACTATGCTCAAATTCATCTTCATTCCAAATATTTCATATAAGGTTACTCTCTTGAATTGAGAGCTAATCTTGTTCATTCCATTCAAGCCAACTAATCTCACCATCAACAATCATCAAGCTTACAAACAAGAATTGGGAAAGGGCTGATTTCGACATACCAATCAGCACCAATTCTCCCATGGGGTTGATAGTTGTTCATTAGAATAGGATTTGCTTACTCCCATTTATATTGTGCTTCACTTATTTTCCTATTTTAATGTTACAATCTAGTTTCATGGGAAACCTTGATTCTCTCTTGCATTTGATCTAAAATTATGCTTATTTGTTGTGTTTGTGTAGGTTATATTGAATTCTCGATTGAAATTCTAGCGCTAGAAGAAGGGCTCGATAGTAATAGAGAAATGCTCTTATTAATCTCATTTCTAAATGTCTAGTGATTTTAGTAATCGGTTATTCCTAATTTTTGATGCATTTATTTAAATATTAGAATGCATTTAAGCTAAGCTTTATTTTTACTATTTAAACTGTGGGTGAAATTAAGTTTCAAGCTAGTGGCCTGTTGTGCATTGATTTCCTTAAGTTTACGCTAATCTGGACATGTAATTCAATTACAACACCTGTAATTTACATTCGCAAGCCTAGCTTTATTCTCCATACCGTTTCTTATAGTTCTGGGCACGCCGCTACCTCAACATCCTGTCACAAATCATCGCTCCCCATAAGACTATTTGAATTTTACCTATTTCTCAGCAGTTAATTTGGCCATCTCCCGCATTACCGTGCCTCTCCTTCTATTCACCTATAGTATAGCGGTGCCAGACTTTTTCCTTGGCTTTTGTTTCTACCTTCTACAGCGCTACCGCACTGTTGTTGCTTGCTACTTTCACTGTCCTCCACTGCATTACCACAACCTTCTTATGTACCCACTGCGGTAGAGCGGTGTTCACCACGTTACCACTAGATAACCTTCCCTTACCCGCGGTAGCACTTGCGGTAACTGTTCACAGTCTTTCTCGACTATCACTGCATCATCGTAGTTCCTTGCTAAACCGTCCATGGTATTGTGGTTAACCGCCTGACTGTTACTTGATTGTCACTGCATCACTGTGGTCTCCTGCCTAACTACCTGTGGTAGCATGGTTGTCTTCCACCATCTTCACTGCGTCACCGTGCTGCCTGCTCCAACCACCCACGGTATCCTGGTGGATCTGCCAGACCGTCACTTGACTACCACCGCGTCATCGCGGTCTTCCATCCAACCACCTGCGGTATTGCGGTAGACTCACCCTAACCGTCACTTCATCGCCACCATGCCACCGCGGTCTTCAACCTCATCAATTGTGGTATCGCGGTAAACCTACTAGCTGACTACATTTTCCACCACCTCATCACTGCGTGGGCTATCTAGACTGTCCACAGTAAAGCGGTAAGGGTAATGACTTCCCTTAGCCACCAATTTTAATACCGTAGGCCGTGGTATGACAATGAAAGGGTTTAAATTTGGGAAATAAACAATGCTATAAGGAAATTTTTGCATTTATAAGGGGGGGGGGATATTTTTTCTTTTTAGAAAATGGCATTTTTTTTATAACCTATGTTTAAGGCATTGATATATAAGAAAATTGTGAATTATTTTAGTCATATTAACTTTTCATTTTCTTTTACAGGTTGATATTGGAATCAAGCCAAAGCAAAAACGAGATTGGAGAAATTCAGAAAAGCATTTTTTAATGCTTGTTGATCTAGATTTTTCATTTAGTTTCAAACCATCTCACATCTATTTTTGGGGCTTAAAATTAACCATTTTGACTTGAACCTTTGGTTAAAATTGAACCTTAGACATTTACTAAATTTCGAATTGGGTTTCTAAAATTGAACAAGGCAACTTTCACATCTCATTTTGGTGCTTAAAATGAACTCATCACTGCTTTTATGGTCTAAAATGAATAAGTGTTTTTCATGTTTTGCAATCTTTTTTGTAAATTAATATCATTTAAAAGGCGTATGCACTTCTCTCGCACTTCACAACAATCTTTAGAATGGAAACTCTTTTTGTGATATTAAGTTGTCAAAAATATTGGCTTCACACTTTCATTTTGGGTTTAAAATTGAATAAAACATTGTGCGAGTGTGAGTAGACTTATTGTGTGTGTTCTCCCTTTGTTTCTAAACAAAGGTTGATCAAACTATGAATATGTTTACTCACTTTTGTTTATCTTAGTGGGCCTACCTTGTGGGAAAAATTACTCACCCAAGGGAACGACCCAACCGGTAACACACTAAAGCAAGTGTATTTCTAGCCGGGATATAAAAGTGAGTACTAGAACAAAAGCCAGTATCATGTGGTTGGCTCGGATGAGAAGGGAAGCAATGTTCTCTCACCACATGGCTCAGCCTCCACGAATGAAAATTCTGAATTAAAACCCTTGTTTAGAAAGGCCAAATCCTTATCTATTTTGTTGGTGCAAAAGGTCATGTCCTTTGAAGCCACCCCACGTTATACATGCGGTTTTGTTGTAGAGATGAAAAGTATGCCATGGGAGATTCATGGGTACTGATACTTGGCTGACCTAAGAAGTGTGTGTCGTGGAGGGGAGCAAGTGTGGTCAAGCATCTAGTCATTTGCACAAAATATGCGCAGCTGGATTCGTCCAAGTGGGAACCCAACAAATTATTGTCTCATCATCCTAGGGTTGTAACATGTGCTTGGAAATGAAAAATACATTGCTTGGTATTCAAAACAATTGAAAAACAAACATTCACAAAGAATTCCAAATTTCAAACCCCTTTGAGGAAACAAATATCCTTGACGAATTTAAACCTAGGAAAATTTTGCCCTAATTTCCTTGATTTCCACATAATGGACCTTGTGGGATGAAAAGGAAAGTGGGACATTAGACATATAGTTTGAAACATAATCGAGCAAGTTTTTTTGGTAAAAATAAATTCACTAAGCCAGGATAAAAGAAAAATTGAACCTCATGCGTTGCTTCAAATGATTTCCTGAAAGGTCAAAATCTCGAAACCAAGGTTCAAAAGGATAAGTCTAAAAGCCCACGGACAACGTCTTGAAATGCTCCTTGAAGTCAGAGAAATAATAGTGTACAACTTCTATAAAAAGGCTTCAAGAAACAACCCAACTTTGTATGCATTCTACTATCAAAAAAATCCTGATCTTTTTGAAAGGTTTTCTTTCCTCACATAGGAAGTCTAGCATGTTCTTCAACACCGAGGTTTTGTAAAAAAGAGTAGTGTCTAGGTCAAGGTCTAAGATCAAAGTCGTCATCCTCATCCATCTCTCCATCAAGTCAAAATTTTCATCTCATCAACAAACTTTTGAGAACTTTAGAAAAATCATTCATGCTAAACTTAAAGAATAAATCAGCATCACTCTTGAACACCTAGCCAAATAGTCAAATCTCTTGAACAAATTTTCCCCTAGGATAACACAACTTCCTGGGGTTTACTAGTTCATGATCACCTTGGTTGGCTTAACACACTTAGCCTATCCATTCCCTTGTTCTAATTTTTCCTACGATAACACAACTTCCTAGGGTTTTCAAACTCACCACAATCTTGTTTGACTTAATACATCTAGTCAAACCATCAATCCAAGCCCTAAAGTTTAGCATAACCCCTAAAAATTTCTTTAAATTTTTTCACTCATTCACGTCATCCATTTATCTCATCATCACTACCACCCTCTTTGATCTTTTGACTTCCATAGTTCTTCTCTTTTGGGCCTAAAAAAATTAAGATCAAAAGCTCCCTATTTTTTATGGTCCAAACAAGATCACAATACAAGAAGAACATGGAAAATATCAACGAAATATCAACTTCCAATGACTTGGGTCAAGTAACCACCAAAATAAATCTTGTAGGATCAAGCAATCCCCCAAGTAGCTCTTCTCTACCATCACAAAATCCTCAAGAGGAAAGCTATGAAGAGGACATCACAAACAAAGACATGGGAATGACACAATCTGAAATGATGAAAATGGTTCAAAATCTAGAGAACCATAAAATTGTCAATGCCATGTTCAAATACTTATGCACGTTAGCAGAAGGAGAGGTCCAGTTCCCTTCCGACCTTGATGTAGGCACTAGTATGGACATGCCTCTTACAAACACATCCCTAATGTCAAATATCAATCAAGAAATGCCTCAAACCACATTTGTCATCAGCCCAACCTCACCAAATATAAATAGGGGGAGTGCAATGTTTCGAGAGTTACAAAAACATCGCCTTGTGAACAAAAAAGTGGTGGTTGTCAACACCATACCAAATAATCATGTTCTAGTAAACCCATCACACCCATACATCCCACTCACCTTCCATAACCCCACCTGTTCATCCTCATTCCATGCTACACCAGCCTGTCAGTTAAACATACAAACTTCTCTACTGCAAGGAGAAGATGGTTTGTTTGGAACAACGAGAATTATTGACCCATTATTCTTCCTAGGGAGCACATTGTCTCTTCCTCCGCTTCCATTCACATCCACATCACCTCTTGGATTGGGCCTTCGCCCCCTACCCATTGATAGCTTCTCAAACCTGGGAAATATGAGCATCACATCAAATTCTCTCCTTTTTTCGGTGGCATCACAACAAGTGGTGACCATTCAAGCCACCACGGTCAATAAATCAATCAGTCCTCAAATCTCCCAAAGCATACCTTCTTAAGGAACGAGCATCTCAACCACACCTCAAACCACTCAAATTTTGACCATCACCACAACCCTTTCGCCTATCACAACAGTTGGAATCATTCCTAATCCACTACCTATCCCACCAAAAGTTAACGTGACAAACTCATTCACCACTTTAATCCAAACCATCCAAAAATCCAACCAACAAAGGGTACTCAAACAAAAGCAGCAGGCCACTCAACAAGTTGCCCGCCAAAAGGCACTTCAAAACCAACAAGTTGCACAAGCCCAACAAGCCGCACAAGTTGCGCAACCGGCTCAGCTAGCCCGAAAAGCACAGGCTCAAGATCAAGCCCAAAACCAAGCTCGATAGATGCAAGCACAATTCTAGGAACTATTGCAAGAAATCTATGAACAATTCCATGAACAAGTAGCACAACAATGAGCCCAACAAAAAGCTTTGTTGGCACAACAACAGCTAGACCAACAACAAGCTTTCTTGGCACAATAGCAGCAAGACCAACAACAAGCTTTGTTGGAACAACAACAACACGATAAAAAACAAGCATTGTTGGCTCAGTAGCAAACACAAGCATTACTCAGTCAACAAGACTTACAATATATTCCCACCATAATTGTTGGAAACAATGATTGAGATCTATCCATCGATGAACACCTTGAAGATGTTTCCACCTCATCTGATGATCAAATCAACATACATCAAGAGCCATTTTTTAGTCATGATCAAGACCCCTCCTACAAAGATCTATTTCAAGGAGTATTGATGTTATTTGATCCTATTGACATAAACCAAGATCCATCCACCAGTGATCATGTTGACAATGTCTCTACATTAGCTAATGAGTTAGAGGACATATCTCAAGAATTTACTCCAGAGCATGATCAACATCTGTCACCAAGGTCTAGCAATGATCCTTTCCAAAAAACTGAACATCCTTTGACCTCATGACATTTGAAAATCTTCCTATGCCTAATGAAGATATCCAAGAGCCCTTTATAAGCAATCCATTCTTTGAAATTGACCCATGTCAAGAACTTGATCCAAAGCATGTCAAAAGTAATTCTGAAATCATTCAAGATCAAGAATTCGTATCTCCAAGATACTACAATGATCTGATGGAAACTCTCCTATCTATACAAGATGTCGCAAATGATGATCATATCCATATAGCACATATTCCTCCATCTACCCATGAGATGCTTTCTTTGGATGGACATGCAAATGATCTTCAATCAAAACAAAAGTCTCATATTCTTGATATCATTACCAAGGAACAAGAGTCTCCTACTCTTAACATTTGTACACACGACCAAAATATGGAAAATTATGGAGACATAGCAGAAAAAAATCATGAAGAAGGCTTCTATAGAAGTTGTGAATCAGAAACATCCTATGGAGATGTAGCAAAAATAGGTCATGAGGAAGGATTTTACAGAAATCATGAATCAAAAACATCCTATGAAGTGAATCATGAGGAAAAATTTTATGTTGATAATGAATCATCAACGCTTCTTGAAGAAGCATTATAATTTGATATCAATCAGGAAGTCATCCCACATATGGAGGATCCTACCACTTATAAAATTGGATCACTCACCTTTCTTAGGGCAAGCTACCTCATCAATAAAAAAGTTGTCACTTTTGAAGATCCACCATAGAGTAGAGAAGGATTAGCACCTTGTTTCCAAAGTAAATCATATCCTATTGCAAATAAAAAAATTCAGCAAATGAATTATCAAGGTAGAGGATTAGGCCTACATGAATATGGTATCCTAGAACCAGTGCAGATTATTGGAAATCCTAAGCGTCAAGGCCTTGGTTATTCGACAATCAAGGGATCTCAACATATCAGTGATACTTCCACAAAACTAGGGGGCAACTTCATCTCGAGGAAACGTCAACATAGGTAGCACAGAGAATCCTTATGATGAAACCAATGCCAATGCTACAACCCACCATGTCATGAATCTTCATCCACCCATCACCCCATCCATGAATTGGGACCAACAACAAAAGAAAGATTCGAATCAAACCATGAAGAACTTCATCAAAGGAAAAGAAGTAGCGAACCACAAAGGAAAAATAAAATACACTTGGATACCAAAGAATACAAAGAAAAATTATCCTTATCAAACTCCATTAGTCAAAGAAACTATGGGGAAAAATTAAAAAGGGAAAATTATCCATCAAAGATGTCCACAAAGGAAAAAGCAAGCTTCTCAAGCAATGTACAAAGTATATCAAGAAGTTGGTCCTAATTCCACACACACTTCCGTATCCATCCATTATTCCTCATCTTCCCAAGTTTGGAGAGTCAAAGGTTCCAAACTGTCGACCAATCCATCTTTTATCCCTAAACACACTCCACCATCCACTCCTCCATGCATGATATCCAATTCTCATATTGACCATGTATTGGAAATGACCCTTCATCATAAGGATTCAAAAGGCACTCTATCGTGGTGTGCGCACAAAGACAGAGTTAACTTAGGTATCAACAAAGTAGATCAAGAATCTCAAAAGTTGCATTCAAGTGCACGTACCTTGGAAAAGCAGCTTCTTCAAGCAAGATATCGATGGAAAATAATGACAAAAGCATCAATTTCAACACCACGAGGTGGTTCAACATCAGCTTAAAATATCTCAAAAAATACAAAAAAATCCAAAAAAATAAAAAAGATTGAAAACAGTAAAGAAAAAAATTGTCCTCTAGTGAAAACCACTTCGGTGGTGCTTTGGGAAAGTACCATGATGAAAACCTGGAAAACATGCATCATGTGTAGAATTGAGCATCTAAGTGTGTCATTTAAATGAAAAGCATCTTATCACATCCATAATAAAGTGAACATTCCAACCATATCATCCGTTCATCCATGAACTTTTTATCCAACCCATTACCATCTATCTACCTTATCTAGATCTTGATGAAGTTTTGGTGTACACGTTACACTTGCTTATGGTAGTCATCTTGACATGGGTCATTTTCATTGATCCCATCCTACCCAATGCTATCTG
This sequence comes from Sequoiadendron giganteum, assembly GCA_007115665.2. Taxonomy (NCBI): domain Eukaryota; kingdom Viridiplantae; phylum Streptophyta; class Pinopsida; order Cupressales; family Cupressaceae; genus Sequoiadendron; species Sequoiadendron giganteum. Next base: position 802,553,957 of record CM021100.1, read on the forward strand.
AGCTAGGAACCACTATCCAAATGAGCATCCTTTATTCAAATAGCTTATCTTATCGCAAGATAATCCTTGGCATCCTTTACATAATTACCATATCCATCCATCCACATATATATCCAAGAATCCACTTGTGGCCTTCCATACATTGCTAGACACTAGGGGCAGATATTTGCATCTTTCTTCGGGAATAAATCTTGATCTATATCCTCCAACTTATGTGGTGATCTAAACATTGGAAAACGTGAAATAAAATTGGTCAAAGTATTTGTGAGCCAAATCCAAATCACTAGCCCATGGCATATTTTGATAGGAAGATGTAAGCTTTATCTTTCATCGAACATCAATCCAACAATTCATATTAGCCGCATCTAATGTGTACTTCAGCATCACATCAAAATCATCAAAGCTATTTTATTCCAAATGAAGCTTCATCAATCTTGATCAATCGAATCCAATCAATTATCACCTTGTTTGACTTAACACATTTAGTCAAACTATCAATCCATTGATCTGATCAATCAACCTTAAGCTTGGTTTTCAATAAAATCTCAAAATAGAGCACTGATATCATCACATATCCATATCCAAACCATCAAAATCATCAGAAAAACTAAAAACATTCAAAAATCTATCAAAAATTCAAAAACATCAAAAAATAAAAAATCCTAATCATTCAAATATCCATCAAAAATTCAAAAAACATTCAAAATTCAAAACAATCAAAAATAGAGTTGTCGACTGAACTACGTCATCTCTGAGCTTGAACGTAGGCAAGGTTGATCTTTGATTATCCCCCGAGACACCCTAGGTCAGTCCTTTAGGTGTCCACTGCATTGGCAATCCGTTTGCCCATCTAGTTTACATTTTAGGATTTTAGGCATCCATCGCAATGGCAATCCATTTGCCCATCTATTTAGGCATTTGTCACAATGGCAATCCGTTTTCCCATCTATCTCATCAACAGTCATGCCAATTTTCATCCGAACTACATCATCTCTGAGCTTAAACCTAGGCAAGGCTAATCCTTGATTGGCCCCCAAGACACAAAATCCAAAAACATTCATAAACTTGTGAAAATACCAAAAACATTTGTAAAAAACTTCAAAATTCCAAAAACAGCCTTAAAATATCTGAAAACCCAAAATGGTGCATCCATCTCATCTCGCTTTCACCCGCAACAATCATCATTCCTAATAAAATCAATCATCGCTTTCACCCTTTGGTGAGTCAGTCAGAAGCAAGTCTAGTAGGTTCAAAAGTGAACACTCTAATCGTCAGAGTCTCGAAAGTCTAAATCAATAAGCAAGCAAGTTGATCAACTTAGAATATCAATAGCTTATCATCCAAATCAGTCCCATCAAAACCCTAATCACAACATGTCCTAGGATGAAGCTTTCCTACGATGGACATAAACATTAGGTACCTCACAGTAGTTTAGTCTTAGCTAGCGGTATGAAGAACATTAGCTTGTCTATTTTCTTTATTTGGTCTTTTCTTGACTTATCTTATTTTGTGTTCATTTCAAGGACCTCTCGATGATGGCTAAACAAAATAGGTTTAGAGAGAAAGGAATGGGGCAAAGATCATTAGCTTTTTTTCTGCTACACTTGTGGGATACACTTGTAAAATAACTTAGTCATATATGCTTTATTTGGTTTGTGGAGAGGATGTTTTAGATATCTTGTTGACCACATAAGAAAGATTGCTTTCCTATGTTTTGGCCTGAGATATTTAGAATGTCTGAACTACATCCTGAATGAAGTATGTACACTAAGTGTGAACTAGAATACTCCTATTTTATTATCAAGTCAAAGTCCATCAGACTAAGTACAATGCCATCCTAGTCCTCCATACCTTGATACATTGTACCTATTTGTGTTATCAAAGTAATTGGCCCTTTGAAAATCCCAAATCCTGGTAAGCAATATCATCATCAATCATCATCTTGTGTGGGTCCTCCCTCCATTTTTCTCATACTAAAATTTCTATCTAAAATTGGTGTGTCGCATCAAGCTATACATGAGACTACCCATAGTCAATGACTGTCTATGCATCATCAAATTTTTCTACATCAAAGAATTATCTTTCATCCTATGAGCAATAGAACCACTCCTCTCGCATTTTATTGCGATGTCGATCGGAAAATTGAACATTTCCACTCCATCTCTCGAGGGGGTAGTATACCAGCATAATCCTTCTCACTGGGGCAATAGTGGGGCATTTGAAAATCGATAAATTTTTGAACTTTGATCACAATAGTTTATTCTTTGAATCAATGCAACAATTACATTGCTTCAAAGAGGGGCAAAATGTAGACATGGAAAATGTACAATTTAGGTTCGGCACATTTGATCCTGATTACTAACAACATTTCCTCCTAAATCATACTCTCAGTTTTTCATCATATTATGTCTCTTAATTTAATGAATAATTATTCATTTGATTAAAGTCTTTCTCTTCCATTGATTAAATTAATCAATTTAATTTAATTAACCTTACATTTCTGTTTAATTAAATAAATCATTTTATTTGATTAAAATCTCTAAAGTCCTCATATTAAATTAAATAAATTAAACCTTATTTGATTTAATCTAACATATTCCTCCTTAGTTAAATAAATCAAAACCATTTATTTAGTTAATCATTTCTTCTCAATTCTTATTTAAATTAATTCATCTATTTAAGTCAAAAATTGTCAAATCGTCAAAATCCTTCATTAAATTAATCAAATCCTTGATTAAGTTAATCCCCCTCATTAAAATCTTCTAGAGAATGCAACTCACAATAAATCAATTACTTTGATGTATTTAATTCTCTATTTTCCCTCACATGGCATCAAAAGGGAATATTCCCTCATTTGAATTCCAAAAGGTCAAGTGGGTTTGGTCCTTCCAACAAGGCATTTAATGTCTCTTACATGTCCTTGTGCATTGAGCCAAGTGACATTAACTTCATTCTTTTTTCTCTCTTACATGTCATTTTTCAAATTCAAAATTCCAACTAATTGCATTTATTGACACTTTGGCCAAAATGTGCACAACCATCAACCATTCACATCTTGACAAGTGGCACTTGGCCATTGGATGTTGAATGATCCCACATTGCTCTATTTCACTCTTTTTTTCAGTTTGGAAATCGATAAATTGGAGGCTTCTCTCCTCATTCAACAACACACAACTTTGAGTAAACTTACTATGCTCAAATTCATCTTCATTCCATAGATTTCATACAAGGTTACTCTCTTGAACTGAGAGCTAATCTTGTTCATTCCATTCAAGCCAGCTAATCTCACCATCAACAATCATAAAGCTTACAAACTAGAATTGGGAAAGGTTTGATTTTGACATAGCAATCAATCTCAATTCCCCTATGGGATTAATAGTTGTTCATTAGAATAGGATTTTCTTACTCCCATTTATATTGTGCTTTACTTGTTTTCCTATTTTAATGTTACAATCTAATTTCATGGGGAACCTTGATTCTCTCTTGCATTTGATCTAACATTATGCTTATTTGTTGTGTTTGTGTAGGTTATATTGAATTCTCAGTTCACAATATGTAACTAACTTGTACATTAGATTGGTTGCAATGAGCACCGTTCTCTTGCAGCATTCCATAATTGTAGAACCTGTAATTGCATATTGGGCAGAAAGATTCAAATGGATTTGAAAGTGTGTTTGTTTCCCTTAATGTCCCTAAAATTTGAAACATTTAAATGTATATTGTTATAAGCATGAGTATGATAGAAATTGTTTAACAAAGTAACATGATATTTCAAAAGTTACTGTAAATATTGACTGTATTAATGCAATTATCTTTTACATTGTTCTTTTATTGTTTAATTTGCAAATAAATGTTTACTAGCTTGTGTGGAACACATTCTTTTTGTCTAGGGTTTTTATGATATTTTTGAAAAGAATTGCTAGATTTTTGTTCCTGAAAAGTTGTCGTGTTATTTGCAAGTACTAGTGTTCATGAGATGAATGCAGTTGCAGCTACATGGAAAAAAGAAACTTAGTTATTGTCAAAAAAAAAATTAGTACAGGCCAAAATGGTATAGAAATGGGTTAAAATGGATTAGTGACATATGGTATCTAGAGATTAGTACCTGTTCTTTGTCGGTTTCTACTTTGCCATCTTTGATATCAATAGCATATTGGCTACCAACTCTATTAGTACTAACAACTAAAGCACCTATTGGTCTAGTTGGATATTGATTTGTGGTTCCTACTAATTGGCTTATAGTTGTATCTGGAATGAAGTAATAGTCTTTAGAAAATCAAGGAATTCTTTCAATTGTGCTAGTGTCTGTCAATATTAATATGCAACCACAATCCCCTTTGTCATCAAGTGTTTTACGTGCAATTTGGAAACCAAATATTGAGACCCCTATTCCTAGAATTATCTTGTGCTCATGTTGTTGGAGAAGGTTTCCACTGATATTTAGTGTAATTGTCATCTCTGCTTTGAGGTCTATAAGATTTGCATGTAGTACCTCATTTGTTTCATTGTCTGTATCAAATGTTGTCTTGTAGACAACAAGAATGTCACCTTCGAATGTGTTGCCAACTTTTTTAGCGTTTAAGTCTTCAATTGATATTGACTTGTTCACTTTTATCCTGAAACAATGAAGAAAAATGTAAATCTTATATGTAGATGATGGAGGCATAGATATGGAAAGTTAATAAAATATGTTGTTTACCATTTTCTTGTGTCTTTTTCCATGCATTGTATTTTCTCTTTTGGTCTTTTTGTTTGTTCCATTAGCTATCTGCAAAGCAATTGTATAGCATTAGAAAGTACATTGGACTATGTGTTTGTGATATATGCTTATGTTTGTCTATAGTAATGCATCTCCCTAAGGTTTCCATGATGAAACAGTATAAAGTATTTAATAGGAATTTGGCTAGTTTGGCAAAGTGCAACTACTTTCTTTTTGATATCATTGTCCAAGTACATGTGCATATGTAGGGGAGGTTCAATAGCCATTGAGTAGAAAACATGTTTTTCCAAAAGCGAAATACACTAGTTTGAATGAGTGGAAACCAAACAAAAATATTGAATACAATTAAGGGTTTTAATTTCAGTGTACAACCCAATATGAATTCCTATTTTTTGTTTGGTTCAAATCATTCAAGCTTAGTGCATTACTTTTCTTCAATAGCATTCTCAGAGCCTTGCCACAACAGTCCTTGTTTTCTTGACACCTATCCTGAACAGTTGCATGCAACACTTCCCTGAAAGGACATTTTTGTATAGACGTAATGGACATTTATACTTTTATACATATATATGCATATACATATTCCATTATATATATATATATATATATATATATATATATATATATATACTAATAGAAAATTATGTGTATAAGAACCTATAATTGATTGCCTAGTAGTCGTTCTCAAGAATCAAATAAATAGTTTAGAACATCTAATTTGAATGTTCCTATTGCATATTCATAATTATAAATGTCTATTATTTCTATATTATTGTATGTTGTTTTTATTTTGAGTATGAAATATTTAGTACTTTGCACATATGTATAGTAGAGAAGACTTGATACTCTGCATAGTTGTCAAAATGTTTAATTGGAGAAAGAGAAGGACAATGATCAAAGAATCTTACCTGCAATTTTCTTGTTCAACAGTTGTCTATATTTTCATGAATGCAAACATTTTCCTCCTAGTGAAATTGTAAACAGTGGTCCTGTTATGGAGACATTCTAGATAGATAAGCATAGTGGTTGACATGCTAAATAAAATTCATAGACATAAAGCGATTAATTCTCATAAGAAGATTGTAACAAATATGGACTTGAAACAAATCTGTTCATTTACTAATGCATAAGAGGGTAAGTGCACCAAGATGGTTCCCAAAAAGGGGACTTAAGTGGATAGCTTTTTCCTGAAATCAGGAAATACTGACCTTGGATGTGAAATTGAGGATACTTAGACTCAAAATTTTGAGATGGAACAAAAAGAAGGATTCAAGTGCTCCAAGTCTACTTTCTAAACTACTAATTTATTTTGAAAATGATTGAGATTAAGTGGTTCAAACGAGGGACGTACACAAATTGGTGTTGTTTTTGTCAGAAAAACATAACATAGCAACTCTTGTACGACCCTCATACGGTGAACTTTTTTTAAGTATTTTTAAAATCGCAACGGTCAGAAGTTAGCTAACAGTATGTAGTTGATGCACGATTTTTCTAATAATTTTTTAATGAATATTTGATTTTTTACGAATTTGCGAAGTGGACATATCCTGAAAATAGAATTTTGGCCGTGCTACCCCTACAAATTTTGGAAACTAATTGATTTGTTTTTTTTTTAATTTTTTAATTTTGTAGAATGGAGTCTAGTTTCTAAAAATGTAATTTATTTGAAAAATTGATGAACGGTTAATTTATAACGAAAAAAATACCAAACACTGCTTTTTGGCAAAAAAAAGACATATAGATAAAATAAATTATGGATGAAAGACTTAACATTTTCAGAACGTGAAAAAAATTACATCGTTGGATAGCTAAGAGATAACCCAACATTACCCATGTGCTCAATTTTTTCGATATTGAACCACGTGCAATCCTAATGGTGAGCACGAACTCGATTATGAGAAATATGGTGGATTTCTTAAAAACACGTCTCTGGTCGTTGGGAATGCCCTCCAAACCTTTGGGTTGGAATTCCAAGGCAATACCAAGCTTAAAGTTGGTAATTCTCAAAGCAAGATATAATGCGAGCGTGTTATAATGCGCTCTCGTTATAACACACGTGCATTATTTCTCACTTTACATGGTTTTTGCTTCTGCGGGGAACATGTCTACTGATCCATAACGCGCTCGCATTATTTCTTACTTTATGTTAAATGCTAATATATTTATGTATGTTGATATATTTTTATGTACATGTATGTATGTATGCTTGTATGGATGTAAGATTATATGTACAAATGTATTATGCTTGTATGTATGCATTTATGTATGTCTTTAGATGAAGGGAGAGTTTAGAGAGAGTCTAGAGAGATGGAGAGGGGGTCGAAGTGAGAGTTTAAGAGAGAGGGAGTGGGAGAGAAGGGGTTGGATTGAGGGGGACTTAGCTAGGCAGGGTGGGAGGAATAGAGGAAGGGAGAGAGAGAGAGGGGGGGTCGGAGAGAGAGAATTGATGGAGAGGGAGAGAGAGAGAGGGGGGTGGGAGAGAGAGAATTGAGGGAGAGAGTGAGAGAGACAAAGAGAAAGAGAGGGTTATGTAGGTAGGGTGCGAAAGGGAGAGACTTGAGAGTGTGAGAGGGAGAGACTTGAGAGATAGGTAGTGAGAGGGAGTGTGAGAGAGAGGGAGTGAGAGAGGGTGGTAGGGATTGATTGAATGAGAGGTACACAGAAAGAGGGAGACGGTAGATAGAGACAATTAGAGAGGGTGGGAGAGAGGGAGGGAGGGAGAGGTGAGATGTATAGATAGAGAGAAAGTGATAGGGGTTGAGGGATTAGGATGGAGGACCTATAGGGTTGATGGTTTCTAGGGTAGTAGGGTTTAAGGTTTGAGGGTTGATGGAATAGGTTTGATGGTAGAGGGTATTTGGTTGAGGGTATAGGGTAGAAGGTTTTAGGTTTAAGCGTTTAGGGTTGAAGGGTTTGGGGTTAAGGGTTTAGGGTTAAGGGTTTACTTGGTTGAGGGTAGAGGGTTTAGGGTGAAGTTTTGAGGGTATATGGTTGAAGGATTAGGTTCAGGGTCCAATGTAAGGGGTAGAGGGTTTATGGTTTAAGGATTGAGGGTTGAAGGTTGAGTGTTTAATGTATAGGGTAAAGGGTAGAGGGTTTAAGGGTTGAGGGTTGAAGATTGAGGGTTTAAGGTATAAGGTCGAGGGATTAGGGTTGAGGGTCCAATATATAGGGTAGAGGTTATAGGGGTTGAGAGATTAAGGGTTGAGGGATTAGGGTTTAGGGTAGAGAGTATTGGGTTGATGGTAGAGGTTAGAGGGTAAAGGGTAAAGGGTTTAATAATTTAGGGTTTAAGGGGTTAGGGTTGAGGGTCGAGGGTTTAGGGTTGAGTGTTTAAGGGTTTAAGAGTTGAGGGTTTAAGGGTCAAGAGGGTTGAGGGATTAGGGTAGAGAGTTTACTAAGTGGGTTTGAGGGTTGGGGGACTAGGGTTGAGGGTAGAGGGTTTATGGGTTAGGGTTTAAGGGTTTAGGGTTTAGGGATGAGGGATTAATAGGTTATAGAGTAGAGGTTATAGGAGTTGAGGGATTAGGGTTTAAGGGTTGAGGGTTGAGGGATTTAGAGGGTATAGAGATTTAGGGATTAAATTTTAAGGGTTGAGGGTTGAGGGTTTAGGGTTGAGGGATTAATAGGGTATAGGGGTTGAGGGATTAGGCTTTAATGGCTAAGGGTTGAGGGTTCAAGGATTAAGAGGGTATAGGGGTTGAGGGATTAGGGTTTAAGGGTTGAGGGTTGAGGGTTGAGGGATTAAGAGGGTATAGGGATTGAGGGATTAGGGTTTAAGGGTTGAGGG